>CAUYQG010022179.1:0-29427 GCA_963574415.1 Tarsius wallacei
GCCCAGCAGGTCGAGGCTGTGGTGGCCGGGAGCGGCCACTGCACTCCAGTCTGGGTGACAGAGTGAGATTCCAACTCAAAAAAAAAAAAAAAAAAAAAAGAACAAAATAATGTCCTTTGCAGCAACATGAGTGGAGTTGAAGGTCATTATCCTAAGTGAGTTAACTCAGAAACAGTAAACAAAACATCATGTCCTCACTTATATGTGGGAGCTAAGCAATGGGTACACATTCATACAAATATGAAAATAATAGACACTGAGGATACTAAAATGTGGGAGGCAGGAAAGAGTTTAAAAATTACCTGTTCAGTACAATGTTCACTATTTGGGGAATGGAAACACCAGAAGCCTAATCCTTACCAGTGTACAATATGCCCATGTAACATACATGCACTTGAATCCCGGAATCTAAAAAACCAAAAACACAAAACAAACAAACCGAAAAACACCAAAAGTGTGTAGCACATTCAACAAGCAGCCATCATAAAAAATAAATAGTATACCTAGAAGTAGCACATATACTAACTCCACATTGCAAATTAGAAGGAACAAAAACTCTGTGCTGAATACTTAAAAGCATGCTTTCCTAATACAGTTAACTTCACCTGCATGCAGTCTACTTGTATAGTTTATGCATACTTGTACCCAACATCTTATAACAAAACAAAATAAAATGAAATTCTATGTAAATAGATTTAAGAAAAGGTAAAAAAAGAAATAAAATATTTCACCAAAAAATTTAAATCATAAGAAGATAATTATAGTATGTTACAAATATTGACATGTAAATTAGATACTAAATATATCCAATGGAATATGAGTGCATGACAATTTGATAATCACAATAATTCATTTAATAAGTAGACAAAGAAGTGCTCCTTCAGCAACTGAAAACATTACATTTTTTTCATGTTAAACCTTTACTGTTTATTCCACCTGTTCCACAAAACATGATCTTAACTAATATATATTTAAATAGACCAATGACAACCCAGAAAATTGACTATAGAAAACCACCTACAAAAAAAGTCCTGGACTAGATGGCTTTCCAGCAGAATTTTACAGAACATACAAGGAGGAGCTGATACCAATCCTATTGAAAGTATTTCATGCAATCAAGAAAGATGGAATCTTCCCAAATCATTTTATGAAGCTAACATCAGATTGATACCCAAACTGGGTAAAGATACAACAAAGAAAGAGAACTACAGACCAATATCCATGATGAACATAGATGCTAAAATTCTCAACAAGATTCTGGCAAACCAGATCCAACAACATATCTAAAAAATCATCCACCATGACCAAGTAGAGTTCATCCCTTGGATGCAGGACTTTTCCACATCCATAATACCATAAATGTAATTAAATATATCAACAGATGTAAAAACTAGAGCCACATGATTATATCATTAGATGCAGAAAAAGCCTTTGAGTACTATTTTGTAGTACAATTTTTATCCAAGAAATAATGTGTCTTTTCAAGAATGAATACGTCATGGACATAGTCGAAATCAGGGATTTAACATGGGTTTGCTGTTAGTAGCTATGGGGTTTTGGATAAATTAATTATTCAGTCTTGACCTTTCTTAGTTTCCTGAATAGTCAAATGAGGAAACTTGATATAATCTCTAAAAATCCCTCCTAGATTTAATAGTCACAAAATCAGAGAAATTGAAATAGCCCAATAACCTGTTTCACAAAAGTGTGTAAGAAAAGATGTTAAGGAAGAGAAATCCCTCAGAGAAATGTAAAGAACCATGAGTCTGAAACAGTTCTACTATCTGTTATGCCAAGAATCTCTGTTTCACTGTCATTTTAATGCTTGTTTAATTAAAATATCATGTAATTGAAAACAAATACATGAATAAAATTTTATCTATAGGAAAGACTGAAATCATCTCTTTCTGGAAAATTTTAGGGTAGGTGAATATTAGGCACTTAGGAAAGAACTGCTAAAGGAAAGAACATTAGTAGAAAGGAAGAGGGTGTTCGAGAGAATTTTATGTGTGTATATAATAGTCAAAATTTCAGTGAAACGTAGCACACTCAAAGATTTTTAACTGAGGAGGAGTTATTGAAGATTTGTTGGTAGCACCTAAGGTTTCTCACCAGTGATATGATGTCCCAGGGCTCTAAAAAGAGAGGAATAAGATGAAGTAAGAGCTACTAAAGGTTAATAAACTTGGAGAGCTCATAAAGCCACTTAAAAAAGAGCCACCATACATGAGCCTGTACCTCAGAATGAAATAGAACCGTTGCTGTGTTCCATATTGAAAATGTTCCTAGCTTGGCCAGTAGGCCTCCATATTCATGGATTGCAAAGTAATAGGGATAGAGAAAAAAAAATGTATTTTGAAATCTCCTGCTATTATTGCTTTGCTGTCTGCTTTTTCCTTCAAAGATTTCAATGTTTGTTTTATATAAGTGTTTTGATATTGGGTGCATATATATTTATGTTTGTTATGTTTCCTCATTGAATTAACTTGCTATTGTTATATAATGATTTCCTTTGCTCTTGTGAGTGTTTTTAACTTAAAGTCACCTTTCCACCCCTACCCTCTTTGGGTTATTATTCATATGAAATATCTGTCTCCATTCCTTTACTATCAGCCTATATTTTTCTTTAAAATCTAAACTGAGTCTCTCGTGGAGAGTATATTTTTTAGATTTTTTTAAAAAAATCCATTTAGTTACTCCATACTTTTTGATTGGGGAGTTTATTCTATTTACGTTTCAAGTAATTATTGAGAGGTAAAGACTTGCCATTGCATCTTGATGATTATTTTCTGTATTTTTGGCGTTTCTTGTTCCTCTTCTGTTGTCTTATCATGGTTTGATTTTATTTTTTATAGTAATTTACTTTCATTGTTTATCTTTTCTGTACGTATAATAGATTTTTCTTGGTAGGTATCATGAGACTTGCATCAAACATTTTCTAACTCTAATTTACACTGATACAAATTAAATTAAATTGCATGCAGAAACTGAAATTTATTTCCCCTGCACATATTTCATATTATTTTTTGTCAGATTTTATTTCTTTTTGTATGTTTTCATTAACAAATTTCTGTAATTATAAGTATTTTGTTACTTTTGTCTTTCTATTTTATGCTATTAAGTGATTTATGTGCCATCATTACAGTACTACAGTATCCTGTATTTTTCATTATATATGCTCTTTAAAATTTTTTTTTATTCTAAAGATGTGGGGTACTATTCAGGGTTAGGTATACGAATGCTTATTATGCAGGTGCCCTTGTTGATGAGGTGTGCCCCCCCTCCACTGGCAGTTTCTCTCAACTGCCAACCCCAGGCCCCCTCTCCTGGCAGTTTCTCAAAATTGCCAATCCCCTTTTTATAGTGTTATGATATATTTAATCTTAATAGTAAGAATTATGTTTTTATATGGTGTTATGTTGCTGTTTTACATATTTTTGTTTTAACTTGAACATCTACCTTGAGTCCTTCTTGGAAGGAAGGTCTAGTGATGATAAACTTCCTCAGCTTGGGGTTGTCTTACAAAGTCTTTCTTTCTCCCCTTCATTCTAAATTAATAATTTTGCCTGGTAGAGATCTCAGGGCTGTTTTTCCCTCACTATTTTCAATATATCATTTCACTCTCTTCTAACTAGAAAGATTTCTGCTGAGAAACCCACTGATAATTTATAGTCTTTATAATTTGCAGGAGATATTGTGTTTCTCTCATTGCTTCTATACTTTTCACGTTTTTAAAATGTTGACAATTTATTTATATTGAATCTCAATTTAGATCTCTTTGGATTCAACAATTTTGGGAAATTTGCGGCTGACAAAGTGAATTGATGATTCAGAAAGGAACTCACAGTTAATAGACAGTGTTATTTAGTGACTCAGGATCATGTCAGAATGAGGGTATCTAATCACTAAAATTTCACACAAAGGAACCTAAGATTACCTGACTGTGAAGTATAAAAAGTCAGAGTGTTTTATTTAAAAAACAAAGACCATAAATGTCAATCCAGATATGAGGTAATAAAGTATCATATAATAATTTAGCAATTAATACATTTTTTAAAAAAATCTGTATTTAGGCTAATTTATTTTAAGAGTTTAGCCAGCACTTTGGGAGGCTGAGGTGAGAGGATTGCCTGAGTCCACGGTTTGAGACCAGCCCAGGCAACTTGCGAAGACCTTATCTCTACAATAAAAAAAAATTAGCCGGGCGTGGTAGCAGGTGCCTGTAGTTCTGATTACTTGGAAGGCTACGATGGAAGGATCGTCAGAGCCCAGCAGGTCGATGCTGGGATGGCTGTGAGCGTGCCACCGCACTCCCGAGTGGGCGATGAAGTGAGACTCCAACTCAAAAAAAAAAAAAAATTTACCCATTGTTTTAGAAATAGTATTTTGTAAACACGTGCATTTAAAATTACAGTTGAAAAAATGTATATGTGTAAAAGTAACATCCAATTTTAACTGTAATTTTGAGAAAAAAGTCATTATATGAAAACTCTTATTTTATTATTTTATTAATAATTCCGGCTTCTGATTGGCACACTCTTGAAGAACTGGCTCTACGTTTGAATACTCTCCATGCTAAAACAACCAACTTAACTTTAATCTTACTGAACACAGCAGAATGACAATGCTGCTTTGCAAATAAAAGTGAGTGGATTATCTATATGTTTTTTTGCTTGGTCCTCAATAGTCAGTCTGTCTCATGATACCCAAGATCTTTAATTCACTGAGACTCTTCCAGGGAGATTATTGTGAATAAATAACTAGGCAATGGGTGATACAAGCAAGGCAGCATTGGAGAGGTGCTAGGGATTATCCAAATGTTTGGATTGTTCAGAGAGCTAAGGATTAGAAGAAGCTGGCTAAAGTTTCAGTACTGCAAATTCAGGTTTAGCCGGAAAACAGCATGTCACAGATGTCCTGAGTTGACACATCAAGGGACACAACTTTGCACAGACAAGTTGACTGGCCAAACTTTTACTCCATATGCTCTGAGTAAAATGCAGAGTAGGCCTTACCTTAGAAGCTAATGTCCTTATTAGGACATTAAGTTTTAATTAAGCTACAATTGCAGCAAAGATAATAATAGACAATATTGATGTTTTTGCCCATGAATCGTGCTAAGAACTTTGTGCGTTTTCTTCAGTTCTGCAATTATTCCTAAAAGAGTATTATTTGATGAATCTTATTTTATATAGAAGGAAATTGATACTAGGAGAGATTAAGCACCTTCGTTACTAATACCAAATGGGTTTTTTTCTTTTTACTGAAATTATAATTTTCTTTTCAATTTAATTTAATTATCTTAATGATGCTCTAAAATCCTTATTATAATATCCAAAACTGTGACCTGAACAAGGTAGCAGTTCTAATGTGAAAATTATTAAATTTAGGGACTGTTTGTAAGTAAATTGTTAAAGTTACTTAACACAGCCACTACTAAAAAATTAAATTATATTATATACACGTAGACTTAGATGCATTATATTAAAATGAAGGTAATAAATATTTGAAAATCCTAATTTTTGAATTATTTTGCTAAATTTATTATAGCCTATATATTGAGATTATTTAAATCTATTGTATATGTTTAGTGAAAATATGGATTTCTTCCCATTATAAAATGTTCAGTAATGTCATGTTTGTAAGTTAAAATAAGCCATGGTGGAAATTTACAAATAACAAAAGCAGAAATTGGCAAATGCTACAAATCAAAACTTGATTCTGTTGATTGTTTAGGGTTATAAGACAAAATATTAATAATACAAATTAAACTAAATGTGCATTGTCATTACTATCACATTGGAATAGTATACAAATTGAGGAAATATTCTTCTAGCATTCAATAATTACATATCATTCATTAAAAAACCACTTATATTTATGATGAACAAGTAAAGATTTTGCATGTCTTTCTTGTTTTCCTTTCCTTTTGTGCATTAATATGTAAAAACATCAATTAATAGTCATATAAAAATTACCTTTGTTTTTTTAATTGCAATAATAAGCTGTCCATAATATAAAAGTGTGAGAAAAAGTAATAAATGCATATGGAAGAATCAATTAAGTATAGAGAATTTGCAATAAAAAGTATTTTATATTTATTATTATTTGTAATTTTAATTTTCTCCACTTTGTTTTCTGCTTTTGGCTTTACTTTCAGTCAGACTTTGTTACACTGTGACAAGGATAGTTGTTAGATTTAAACCAAAATTCCTTCCAGGTTTGATTTGTCTCATCGAAGCAAGAAAAACTGAGTACTGGGGTGTGTTGTTTCCCCAAAAACATATTGCACAGGCAACAAGCATTAGTCCATAATACATGCATTTATTCAGAAACCCGAAGTCTAGAATCTTAAAGTAGAACTTGGCATAACTTCTTATATGTGTATCATCATTCTTTCTGTTAACCCCAAGTTCTCTAGGAAACACATTTTAAATGCCTGATATATAATAATGAAAGGTTCTTCTTTAAAAAGTGAAGGTTCTGTAATGCTTTTGACACAAGTTAAAATAGCTCAGGAAAAAATTACTGAGTAAGATTAATAATAAACCTTAATAACGCGTAAGATAGAGAAGATAAGAGTTTCTAATATATGGTAAAAATATTCACCATGTGTCATTAGGAGATAATTGGAAGATATTTTCAAAAAGACTGATTCAGTTAAATTTAGATGTGTATTTAGTAGTTTTTAGTAAATATGCCATATATCTTTATTGTAAAAATATTTATTTCAAAGAAACCTGAAACATGTTTTTCTAATTTATATATATATATATATTACTTTGTAATAAAAAATAAACTAAGGTAGAATTTATGTTAATTGCAAGTGATTTCTGTTCAAAAATATTTTTCAAATATGAATGACTAAAATTGTTTATTAATTCTAATAATTTTATAACAAAGCCAAACACAAAATAAGAACTTTAATTTATTTTATGTACATTGATAAAGAAATGTTAAAAAATAGTAAGTAGAATAATTGTTGGTTAGCAATATATAATAAGGTGTGAAATATTAGCAAGAATTTAAAATTTACAGGCCACTGCCTCTGCTAAGCTATCTTCTGGGCAAGTGCTATCTGAGCACTGGGTGTCATGTTTTCGTAGCTTTGGACCACTCCTCTACCTTGGGGAGGTTAAATTTCTCTCTGTCTCTCTCTAATTTACTTTCTAAATAAACTTTATTTTTCAATCTAATACACAAATAAATAAATGCAATTTACATAATGGAAAAGGATATAGAGTTCTTAAGATAAGTAAACTTAATACCAATACCAGGTTATTTTGATTATTGTAGCCTTATAATTAATATTAAAGTCTGGAAGTGTCGAAGATCAATTGTTTGAAAAATTGAGGTTTCGCTTCTGGAATCTCTATCCTGTTCCATTGATCTATATGCCTGTTTTTTGTACCAATACCTGGTTGTCTTGATTTGTAGCTGTATAATACAGTTTAAAGTCTGGGTGTCAGCCAGGCTCGGTGGCTCAGCCTGTAATCCCGCGCCTTGGGAGGCTGAGGTGAGTGGATTGCCTGAGCCCGCGGGTTCGAGACCCGCCTGGGCAACTTGGCGAGACCTCATCTCTACAATAAATCAAAAATTGCCGGGTGTGGTAACGAGCACCTGTAGTTCCAGCTACTTGGAAGGCTGAGGCGGAAGGATCGTCGGAGCCCAGCAGGTCTAGGCTGTGGTGGCCGGGAGTGGCCACTGCACTCCAGTCTGGGCGACAGAGTGAGACTCCAACTCAAAAAAATAAAAATAAATAAAATAAAAATAAATTCTGGGTGTGTGAAACCTTCTACTTTATTTTTTTTGTTGTTTTTTGTGGGTTTTTTGCTTTTGTGTTCTGTTTTCTTTTTCTATTTCTTTCTTTCTTTTTTTTTCTTTTTTTTTGCTGAGGATTGTTTTGGTGATCTGTGGTTGTTTTTGTTTCCATATGAATTCCTGTATTGTCATTTCCAGTTCTGAAAAGAATGATGCTGGTAATTTAGTGGGTATTGCATTAAATCTGTAGGTTGCCTTGGGCAGGATCTCAATGATGTTGATTCTTTCAATCCATTTGCTTGTGTCATCTTTGATTTCTTTGAGCAGTGTTTTGTAGTTTTCATTGTAAAGGTCTTTCACACCTCTGGTTAGGAAGATGTCAAGATATTTGATATTTTTTCCTGGCTATTGTGAATGGAATTGTGCTTTTATTTGGGTTTCTGTTTGTTTATTGTTGGTGTATAGAAATGCAAGTTCTACACTGTTGGTTGGAGTGTAAACTAGTACAGCCTCTGTGGAAAACAGTGTGGTGATTCCTAAAAGATCTAAAAATCTCTGTTTGTTTATTGTTAGTGTATAGAAATGCAAGTTCTATACTGTTGGTGGAAGTGTAACCTAGTGCAGCCTGTGGAAAACAGAGTGGCGATTCCTATAATCTAAAAATTGACCTTCCATACAACCCTGCAATCCTCCTACTGGGAATATACCTGGAAGAACTCAAACACTCTATAAAAAAGATGCCTGCTCATGTATGTTTATCACAACATTGTTCACGGTAGCAAAACACGGAACCAACCACACTACCTATCAAAAGAGGACCGGTTAAAAAAATGTGGTACATATTCACAATGAAATATTATGCATCCATAAAGAAGAACAAAATCATGAACTTCGCAGCAATCTGGATGGACTTAGAGTCTATAAGACTGAGTGATTTTTTACAGAAACAAAGAACTGAGTATCACATATTCTCACTCATAAGTGGATGTTGAACAATTTTCTTAATACTATAAGAAAAAGATTGGCAGTAGTGGGAAATTGCCAAGGGGTGTGGTATTAGCAGTAATGCCTGTTTTTTGTACCAATACCAGGTTGTCTTGATTTGTAGCTTTATAATAGAGTTTAAAGTCTGGGTGTCAGCAAGGCTCGGTGGCTCAGCCTGTAATCCCGTGCCTTGGGAGGCTGAGGTGAGTGGATTGCCTGAGCCCGCGGGTTCGAGACCCGCCTGGGCAACTTGGCGAGACTTCATTTCTACAATAAATCAAAAATTAGCCGGGTGTGGTAGCGCGCACCTGTAGTTCCAGCTACTTGGAAGGCTGAGGTGGAAGGATCGTCGGGGCACACCTCATCAACAAGGGTACCTGCATAATAGTAACATTTGCATAGCTAACCCTGACTTGTACCCCACATCTTTAAAATTAAAAAATAAAATTGAAGTTAAAATTAAAAAAATGAAATAAAATAAATAAAGTCTGGGAATGTCATGACACCTGCTTTGTTTCTTTTGCTAAGGATTATTTGGCTATTCATGGTAATTTATGTTTCCTTGTTGTTTTCAGTATTATTGTTTCGGAGTGTCAGAAGAATGATGTTGCTAATTTAATAGGTACTGCTTTGAATTTGTAGATTGCCTTTGGTAGGATGGGCATCTTAAAAATGTTGATTCCTAGCTGGGCTCGGTAGCTCAGCCTGTAATCCCGCGCTTTGGGAGGCTGAGGTGAGTGGATTGCCTGAGCCCGCGGGTTCGAGACCTGCCTGGGCAACTTGGCGAGACCTCATCTCTACAATAAATCAAAAATTAGCCGGGCGTGGTAGCGCGCGGCTGTAATTCTGGCTACTCAGAATGCTGAGGCGGAAGGATCGCCGGAGTCCAGCAGGCCGAGGCTGCAGTGGCCGGAAGCGACCACTGCACTTCAGTCTGGGCAACAGAGTGAGACTCCAACTCAAAAAAAAAAAAAAAAAAGTTAATTCTTCCAACCTGTGAGCATGGAATATTTTTCCATTTGTTTGTGTCATTTTTGACTAATTTGAGCAGTGTTTTGTAGTGTTCATTGTAAAGTTATTTCAATTATCTTGTTAGGAAGATACCGAATCATTTCATTTTTTTGTGTGTGGCTGTTGTGAATAGAATTGGGTTTTTTATTTGGTTCTCTGGCTGAGAACAGGTATCTAGATCAGTGGAACAGAATAGAGATTCTGGAAATAAAATCTCAGTTTCTCAACCAACTAATCTTCAACAAAACCTCCAACAACAACCATTGGAGAGAGGAGAATCTGTTCAGTAGATGATCCTGGAAAAACTGGTTGACCACATGCAGAAGAAGAAAACAAGATCCCTACCTATCACCATACACAAAAATCAATTCCAAATAGATAAAAGACCTAATTGTAAAACCTCAAACTTTAAGAATCTTAGAAAACCCAGGAGACTCCCTTATGGTAATCGGAATAGATAACCAACTTCTGATCAAAGTCCCACAAGCCCTTGCCATAAGAGATAAGATAGACAAGTGGGACCACATCAAACTGAAAAGCTTCTGCGAAGCAAAAGAAACCATCAAGAGAGCAGGGAGACAGCCCACAGAAAGGGAAAAAATATTTGTCGACTGCATATGTGACAAAGGTCTAACATCCTGGATATATAAGGAAATTAAACATGCCAAAAGGGAAAAAAAATAGCCCCATTAAAAAGTGGACAACATACATGAATAGACACTTCTCAAGTGAAGACATACGAGCAGCCAAAAGATACATGAAAAAATTCTCAGCCTCACTAATCTTCAGAGAAATGCAAATCAAAACTACATTGAAATACTATGTAACTCTAGTAAAAATGGCCATCATTATTAAAACAAACAAACCGAGATGCTGGCAAGGACACAGAGATAAAGGAATGCTTCTATACTGTTGATTAGAAAGCAAACTAGTTCAGCTTCTATGGAAAACAGTGTGGCGATTCCTAAAATAACAAGAAATTGACCTTCCATATGACCCAGCAATCCTACTTCTGGGAATATACCCAAAGGAACTCAAATCACCCTACCAAAAGGATACCTGCACATGAATATTTATTGCGGCAC
Organism: Tarsius wallacei; assembly: GCA_963574415.1. Taxonomy (NCBI): domain Eukaryota; kingdom Metazoa; phylum Chordata; class Mammalia; order Primates; family Tarsiidae; genus Tarsius; species Tarsius wallacei. The sequence continues at coordinate 10,842 of CAUYQG010022179.1, forward strand.
TATTTACAATAGCAAAACTATGGAACCAACTGTGCTGCCCATTGAAACTAGACTGAATATAAAAAATGTTGTATATATGCACAATGGAATATCACACGGCTCTAAAGAAGAACAAAATTATGGACTTTGCAACAACTTGGAGAGATTTAGAGTCTCTACCACTCATTGATCTGTCACAGAAACAAAGAACTGAGTACCACATGTTCTCATTCATAAGCAGACCCTGAACATTCACAATAATCACACAGGAAAAGGATTGAGTAGAGAAAGAAACTGCCAAGGGATGGGGGGGCACATAATATCAACAAGGACACCAAATCTTAAACTAGGCAAATTGGGGACCAAAAGGAGGCCCAAACTTTACCTCTACTATGTCCACTTGTACACTTAATCCTGAAGTGTACTCCACATCTTTAAAATAAAATTATAAATACATAAATAAAGTATTGTTTCTTTATGAGGTTTCCCCAATTTAATCAATAAATTCAACGAAGCAGGAAAACAATACCAAATATATGTATTGCTTACAAATGTATACATAAAATACTTTTAAAAAGTAAGATAAAAATGCTTAGACAATATTACTTTTTAAAAGAAGAAACAAAATAAAATGGCTAGGCCAATATATACTATTAAAATATTTGAATGTCCAAAAAGTTATCTCTCAGAAATTTCAACAAGGTACAACATTATTTATACATTTAATGCATGCTAGTAAAATGATCAAACAGCAAAAGATAGATTTGATTAGTTGTTTCAAAATAACTGAACATACATTTTTTAAATTTACATCTGTAATTTGTATCATGTATCAAAAGATGCTCTTTGTGAAAAATATAATTAAATATATTTTAAATGATAAAATATGCTGCACTATAGCAGATTTTTCCTCAGCTTTTGTCTATATAAACTTTCTACTTATATTAATTTTTGCCTCTGTTTCTTCCTTTTAGATGACAATAACCGAGCATGTGCAGGTGTCTGGAGAATGAAACACACAAGAAGACATATAAGCTCCAGGCCCTTATCCCCTTACCTAACCCTATGAATTTCTTTCATCTGGATGTCAGTTTGCATCCTTTTAATATCCATTATAATAAACTGGTAAGTGTAATTGTTTCTCTGAATGCTGTGAGCCATTCTAGCAAATTAATAAAGCCTGAGGAGTGAACTTCAAAGTATAGCTAATAGGTCAGAAGCAAAGTTCGCAGTCAGGGGCTTGCATCTGAAGCAGGGGTGTGGGACTGGGTTCTTATCCTGGGAGTTCTGATGCTATCTTTATGTAGACAGTGTCATAACTGAATTAAAATAGAGGACACCCGGGTGATGTTCCCTGGATAATTGCTTGATATGTGGGGGAAAAACAGACAAGCAAATGAAAATATGTCTGCTTTTGTGTCAGAAAAGATGAGTTGAGTGGTGTGTGAGAGTATTGTAGACTTGATCCTAGTATGTCTAGCATTTAGTATATTAAAAATCACGTTGTGTTTATAGGATGGAACTGTGAGAAACAAATTCCCCTGTCAAAAATCAAAGGATGGACACAGAGACCTTGGAGTGCAGGAGAAGCCAGACTTTAGTGGTGATCTTGCAGGATCGGGTGTCTGGTGGGCAGGCACATCAGAGCTGTTACAGTTAGCATATTTGTAACCAAAAATGCAAGTCCCTCCCCTGTTCTCCCAAGGGCTGTGCTTTCCAGAGGTCACAATGCTTTCCCGACTTTGCCTACATGGCACACATTGATTGGGTCACAAAATTAGTTGATTTGCATGTCCTATTTGTTGATGGTTTACAGGATTTCATTTTTATTGGTTCTTTCCAAAATTTGAACATAAAAGTCCACCAAAGTGAAAGCCTGCAAAAAAAAAAAAAATAGAACAAAGAAGCAGGAAGTAACTCAGCAAAGGCATTTAAACATGGCTCAGGGTTCATTTTGAAAATAAATCTTTCTATTTCTTACAGATATTTTCAAAATGTCACATACATTATATAATTTTCAGAGTACAAAATGGAGATATAACTTCACTAAAATGATTCCTTTGCAGGTAATGTTCAGTTTCCATTATTTAAAGAGGTCCAAAAATAAAATTTTAGCCAGAGAAAATACTTATGTGGCCAGAAAAATATCTGGAAATGATACTTCCTGCTAGACCAAAGACTCAGGATCACCTATATAATTGAATTTATTAGTGAAGTTTATACTGAATATGTTTTCTATATTGTATGTTTCTAACTAGATCATTCGTATTACCTGAGACTTGTACATTATAAAATGTGGAATGTATTTCACTTTAATTTTGGTCCTCAGTGTAAACATCATTAAGACATTGATAAGCTACTTTTTATATTCCTTTCCATTTTTTAACAATAAGCAGACATACCCTTTATAATAAAATTTTAAAGTGAATTCATTACTTATTTATTAAATATAATTTTAATTGCCAGAGCTAACATTAACAAAATAAAATATAGATAAAAAATTAGGACCCCTCAATAAAAGAGGTTCTGTTGAATCACTTCACATTTTCTTTGCTATCAGCATGGCTGTTAAGGTGACAAGAAAGTGTGAATGATCCTACGTTTTCAATATTGCAGGTAGTGTTAGGGACATAAACTCATTTGCTGGAAAAGTTGTATGTAAATAAAAGCTTCATTCGATGTATGGTAGTTTGATATGCCTGTATGTACCGAAAATTTTCTTTATCATGGACTTATTGAATCAAGAGCACTTATTTAATTGCCATATAGGAAGGGAGGGTTCAGGAGCCACAATTTCTTTAAAGGAAATGTCTTAAAAATTCCATTAAAAATTAAGCACACTACATTTACTACAGTGGCTTTGAAGGCCAATAGTGTTGAAACAGGAATAAAGCCCACCCACCTTAAGCCACAACTTGTTACAGAGTCTTGCCATAATTTTTTTAATCATGTTAAGTATAAAATTCCTCAATATTTTTCAAATAATGTTTTCTTTACTTTATTTAGGAGAGAAGGGGAAAAGGAGGAAGCAAAGGACAAAAAACTCCTAATAAATGTTTACTTCTTTTTTCATTTTTTGTTTTCATTCTCTCTCTTTGCATGTTCTCCTTTCTCTTATTTTCCCTTTCTCTCTCTCTCTCTCTCTTGCTCAGCTGGAATGTAATTACAAACACATTTTTTTCACTCTTTTGTCACTAAATCAATTGTTTAAAGAGAATGACATTTTTTAGGTAATGCAAAGCTTTTTAGAAAATAAATTGGACAACCGCTGGGGTCTCCTCCCACTCTGGGCGCATTTTTGGCCTCTCAATAAATCCTGCTTTCTCAAAAAAAAAAAAAGAGAAGAAACTATAGTATCTCAACTGCACAAATTACACACACACACACACATATGTGCATATATATTGGGTACATATTATAAAGATGAGAACTGTGAGAACTCATCTATACAATCTTTTTTTATATACATGTTTAGGAAGTTGGTCAATTAATATATATTCTATATATTGCAATGATGCTAAGATTATTAAAGTATTTTTATCTCCTAAGTTTTATTTTTTATTTCTGTATTTTTATTTTTATATTTTATCTCATTTCTATGTTTTATTTCTAGATATAGAATAAATTAGTAGAAATACAATTTCTAGTAAGTTGGAAGTATTGAAGATATTCTCTCAGGGTAATAAATTTTTAAAATTTTCACTGCTTTCTGCTAAGGCCTGAAACCAGCTAGGTTTTCAGCTTTCTTAAAAACCATTTCAGGTGAGCAATAGAAATTTGAATATTTTATTTTATAGCTAGCTATTTATCTGCATACAAATACATATATACACCACTAAAATATGTAACAAATTAGAGAAGTAGCTACTAGTCAGGATCAACTTAGGAGTTTTGAAAGTTATGTGAAAATGTTTCAAAAACTTGAATCTTTATTGAAATAAACAAAAAAAGATCTCAATAGACTTCCTAAAACTGCATCAATTTGCAATTGTCTCAGGAGATTTATTCTCTCTATTTAATTAAAATCATCTAAAAATCTTATCCAACCTTAAATGTAACAATTGAATGGAATATTTCTTAATTTCTGTACCAATCAAATAGAAATTTCTGTAAGTCACAAAGAAACATCAAAGTATTAAAGACGATTGTATCAAATTACATCTATTCTTTGACTTTTTTATTCAATACATATACTTGTAAATAACTTATTTCAAGTAATTTAAATGCCTATAATTGACATGTATTTTAATAAGGAATGCTTTTATGAGAGATTCTAAAAGTTATTTCTTTCTGTCTTGACTAAAATAACTTAGGTCATAGTTTCTAGTTTCTTGGTTAAATGTGTAATTGCATTTTTTTACTTGAATTCCTTTTTTGATTTAATTAAAATTCTTTCTTAAAGAGGTCAGTTCATTCAAAATTATCTGAAACTAATCTTAGTTTGGATACTTCTGCTTAGGGAATAAAAACATAAGATTTGCTGTAGAAATAACATTACTAGCTAAGCAATTAATATTTTACTCTCTAGGAAACATTTATCTAACATTGTTAATATATTCAGAACAATGCAGTGAAATATCATTAGGATTTCATAAGTCCTTATAAAATTATTTGTGCAAAATTGGAGAGTTAATATTTGTCAAAATGATTTCGATTGAAAAGGGCATCTTTTTCTACGGAGTCAAAATCCATATCAATACAATCAATCTATCTATATTTGTATCTAATAAAGTTATATAAATGTATTTCAACGGCACATATTCAAAATGAAAATGCTTTCAATTCTAAGGCCATCATTTAAGTCATTGTTAGCTCAATAGTAATAATGTCAGGTCAGTGGACCGGTGCCAAGAGTAAGATGAAAAGAATTGCACAGAAATTAGATGAGAAAAAATAGTTTGTATAGAAAGTAAATTGAATAAAAAGAGCTGGGATCCACTTTTTAAAGCTTTCTTTTGTTGGGGGCAAGTCATCAAGGTGACTGGAAGGTCATCTGTTTTATGGCATCACGAAGGGAGCAGGTAAGCACAGGAATTGTTGTCATAGAAATGGGGCCTGTCTCTCACCTCCCTGATAACTAGATAGATGTGTGGGTTAGCCACATAGATGAGACAGGCAAGTCCAGTAGTGAGAGACAAATTCTTCAGGAGCTGTTAACTTCAATGTGTTATGACTCACCTATGGTTTCAGAAAAGGATTGTTGGGAAAGGATTATTGTCCTGTAAGAGCCCAAGGAGATGAGAGAAATTCCATTTTGGGCTCTGTCCTTTCAGTCATCTTTACAATCTCAATCAAGATATGATTTATAAAGAAATATTTTTCTTAATTTTCAAATAATATGTTGATTGACAACTTTTCCCCATCTTCATACCTAGCTTCTTACAACAATTTTTGAATGGTCTTCCTCTTCCTATTCTTGAATCAGACCTGTCTACTGTTACCATAGTACTCAAAATAATATTTTAAAACATACGTTTCAACTTCTATGCTCACTATATTTCCCTTACTATCTATATCTCTCATAGTACAAAAGAAATTTGTTACAATTTTTGTCAAAGTAGTGTTCTGATCTCTCTCAGACACACTGGGCAATCTGTAATTACTTTAGATAGACTTTTTCTAAGGTATCTTAAATACTTTAGATACATTGCTTACGTTCTTTAACTACACCTGTGCATTTCTTAAATACTTTAGATCATTCATGCCAGAGGCTTTGTCCACCTTCTCTTCACATTCTCTGTCAATACGTCCCCCAAATTTACATGTCTCACTCGTCGTCTCCATTATGTCTTTATTTGTATACAATGTGCATTGTCCACTCTTTAAAAATAAGTAATTCCTTTTATTCTTAAGCTTGCCTTGATTTATTTATTTCTGAAACATAAACGCTATTTTAATCAATTATTTTTATTGCCTATCTCTTTCCACAGTAGTGTCAACTACATGAAGGCAAATACTTAATATTTGTCTATTTTGCTTAGTGTTCCATTCTAGTGTTCCAAGCATAGCCTGGCATATAACTGGCAGTGTTGCATTGTGCAGGTGTACACAAATAAAACAAATTTGAAATGTGAATACAGTAAGTGGTTGAAAAAATAATCCATACATATATTAGAACGTAGCATTGAGGAGTTAGCATTATAATATATAGTGAACGAATAGCATACCTGTTAATGAAATAGTTCATAAAATTGCTTATTCCTATGGAGAGGAAAAAAGAATCCCACGATGTACTATACACTAAGGAAAAAAATGAACAAAAACTATCCTTAATATAAAATAGTTCACAATACAATATTTTAGAAGAAATTAACTTAATATCTTAATACAATGTATCTTAAATACTTTAGATACATTGTAGTCTTGATGACAACATTTTTGTACCTAAATTAAAGATGATAATAAAATCTATCTCATAGGGTTCTTGTGAGATTTACATTATTTTAAAACATAGAATTCTTGGAAGAGTGCCTCAGACATAGTAAATATATATAATAAACATTAAGTTTATTTTTCTTATAGGTAAAAAACAGTCTCTCAGTATTATCAGGCATCATAAACATAGCCAATTTAACAGATTAAGAAACACGTATATCTATCTCTCTCTTTCTCAAACAGCACATCTGTGTGAATGCACAGATGTAAATCCCACAGAGAGGGAGCTCTGACTATGCACAAACCCACATACACATGCATAGTCAGAGCTCCCTATCTGTGGGATTTACATCTGTGGATTCACACAACTGTGAACCAAAAATATTCAGAAAATAAAATTGTGTCTTCACTGATCATATGCAGTTTTTTATTATTGAACTTTAAGCAATACAATATAAAAATATTTTCATGGCATTTCTGTTGTATCATGTAAGTAATCTAAAGATGGTTTAAAGTGTATAGGAAGTTATATATAGGTTATATTTACTAGACAATACTATTTTTTATCAAGGACATAATCTTCCACAAGTTTCAGTTCATATACATATAATTATTATTATATGTTCTCTATATAAAACTATGATATAGAGCGATTGATAAGGCAGGGTATTTTTATGTATTGCATATTTCCTAAAGTTTTAAAGTACACAATAGTTTATTTTCCCCAATGAGTTTTGGAGAAATTTATTTTCTTTTTTTTAGTAAAACTGTAATGGCATAGAACTAGCTACGGACAGATTTTTCCTGTGCTTCTGAGACACGGACCTGTATCAAGATTGCTTTTCTAAAATATTTTTGTGACAATCTCATTCGAAAGCAGGCAGGAAGATAGATGAAATAACAAGAAACTATTTATTTATAGGAATTGTTTTTCATTGATTGACATCTGAACTCAAAGGATATATGGTTTCATTTTCCCGCAGTAGAGTGAATCACATCTAGCAAACTAAATTCCTCTAAGTCAAAGATTCTTTATTTCATCTGACAAAGTGGAGAGTGGTTTCTATATTAGGACACAAAGCTTGGAGCAACGCTCTCTCTGTGCTTCAAATGAAAATTATAGTTTTCCATGCAATCTTCAGCAAACCAATTAATATATTTTCTGCCATGACTCCTCATTAATTTGCAGATATCTTGAAAACTTGTGCTAAAATTAGAACCTTTGTAATCTTTTTAAACATCCCACTGCACATTTCAACTTATTGGAACATATTGGTACAGAACTTTACTTTAAAATTGACTTAAATTCTTAGCTTGAATACAGTAAAGGGGTAATATGAATTGAAAGCAAAACAATAAAAATAATGACATTTTTACTATAATTTGAAGCTTTAGAGTGGGGAAAGGAAAGTTGCTGATTATTATGCATATTCTATTATAAAATTTAAAAATTATTTTAGAATTTTTACTCTTTATGAGGAGATATTTCTTAGATAAACTGAAACAAAAACCAATCATCTAGCCAAAAAGCAGTTACTAAATTTTGTCAGTGAAACTTTCTTAAAGAGAAAGCACTGCAATTCATCTTCAAAGATAAATTGCAATTGTGGTCAAATTAAATAAAGTCTAGAACTCTCTGTGTGTTCAATAAAAGATATAGTGCTTAGACCATTTTATTAAATAGACTTAGATATATAAGCCAAGATCTGTTACCTTTATAGTCAAGTGTCTGAAACTTTAATTTTTCTCTATTATAATTGAAATATAAAGAAATAATATCACACCTCAAAGCCTTTGAGTTTTGGTTACTGTTACAAATTGTCTCCCGCCACATTTACTTTTTCGAAATATGCAGCAACGATGACCCTGATACAAACATCTTAAGAGATTCTCTTCCAGCAATGTTAATGAAGGTCAAAGAATAGAGAAACAAAATGCAAGAATATTTCAAAGGCACCAGAAAATAGTTTATAATATGGGCAGTATTTGGTTTCAGAAACATTAAAAGCATAAACCATATAGTATGTGTGCAGTTCATACAGAGATATCTTATTCCCTTCAGAAAATATAACTTCACTTGAATATTCTGTTGAAAGTGTTGCCTCTTTTTTATTACCAGAGTGGGTTGGGAGGGAGAACATTTCCAATATGACATGTCTATTTGTTAATGGCATGCCCATTAATTAGGATCAAGAAGACAAAAGTTTAAATGCAACCTGTAAAAAAGCTTAGTTAGTCCTGCCACAACATTTTTATTCCAAGTGTGGTTCATAGACAAACAACAACAGCATCAAATGGGAGTTTTCAGAAATAAACAGTGCTCTCCTCCCACTTATAGTATCAGAATCTGCATTTTAACAAGATCCATTTCTTCCAGGTTATTCAATTGGTTAGCTTATAATTATTTGCAAGAGCCTTTTATGATCCTTTAGATTTTGGTTGTATCAGTTGTAATAATCTTTTTCTATTAATTTTTGTCTTTTAGCTGAGCTAAGGGTTAATCATTTTGTTTATGCTTTCTTAAAACCAATTCTTTATTTTGTTGAAATTTTCTATTTTTCAGTTCTCTGTTATTTCTATCTACTGCAATTCTAAGATTTATTTCTTTTATTTTGAACTTTGTTTAGTTGTTTTTCTTTTTCTAGTTTCTTGAGGCAACATTAAATTATTTCAGATCTTCTGTTGGTGTGTACTGCCACAAACTCCCCTCCTAAAACTGCTTTTGCTGCATTCCATACGTTTTGGAATGCTGTGTTTCCATTTTTCTTTGTCTGATTTTTTTGTAATTTTCACTTTATTTATTCATACATTGGTTGTCCAGAAAAATGTTTTTTTAAATCCTATGTATTTTTTTTTAAGTTTCTCCTGTTATTTTCTAGTTGTGTACCATGTGTTCAGAAAAGATACTTGTTACGGTTTTAATCTTCCTAAATGTTCTAAAATTTATTTTGTGGCCTAAAATAGTCTATCCTGACATGTTCTATGTACAGTTAGATGAACACTTAGTTTTCAGCTATTGGGTGAATTATTCTGTATATGTTTATCAGGGCCATTTGGTGTAGAGCGGAGTTAGTTCAAAGCTTACTAACTGATTTTCTATCTAAATGATCATTGCTGAAAGTGGGGTGTTGAAGTTCCCTATTTTTATTGCATTTCAGTCTATTTGTCTTTTCAAATATATTAATACTTGCTCTATAAATTTAGATGTTCTAATGATGGGTGCATGTATTTACAACTGCCATATTATCTTGCTGAATTGACATCTTTATAATGATATAATAGTGGTTCTCTTTTTATGGTTTTTGACTTCAAGTTTATTTATCTGAATATAGCTCATCCCATTCTCTTCAGGTTTTTTTACTGTTTGACTTGAAACTGATTTGAGATGTTTGATTTTACTCTCCTGCATATCTGTATCTTTCTCCAAGTGTGGAAGTTTTCTGTTACTAGATTTTGAAAATAAGCAAGCTGTCAACTAGTTTATCTTTCTCTTCTCATTCTTAAACTTCTTTGACTCAAAAATTTGCTTCTACTGTCCTTGAAGACTCATAAGCTTTATTTCTTTTTGTTTCCTCCTCTGAATACATTTTCAAATATTATAAGTCTTTGAGTTCACTAGTTATTTCTCCTGTCTGTTCAATTTGACTGTTGATGATTTTTATTTTATTTTTTATATTTTCTATAATACATTTTTCAGGTCCATGGTTTCCATTAGTTATTAGTATTATTATTTCATTTCTTTGTTAAATTTCTTGTGCTAGTCAGTATTTTTTTTATTATCATTTTGTTGAATTGTTTGTGTATTTTTTAAAACTTTGCTGAGCTTCCTTCAAACAGTTAATTCAAATTTCTTATCAGGGCATCTCCATTTGTTTGGGATCAGTTACTAGCATTTTACATTGTCCCTTTGGTGATGTCTAGTTTCCCTGATTGTTCTTTATCCTTGTGTCTGTGAATCAATGTTCAAACATTTGAAGAAGTAGTTACCAGGTTTAGACTCCACGGACTTGCTTGTGTAGTAAATCCTTCCATTCTCTTTTTATCAGGAGATTCTGAGCCGTTCCAAGGCCTGGAGTTGCTGGAGATAATGTAGAACTAGATAGGGTGGACACTCAGGGCTGCTTAGGTCTGCCTGCTGCTGAGAGCTGCCTAAATCCTGGGCTACTGAAATGGATGGAGCAGTGTAACATACCATGGATGGAGTCACTCATGCAAGCTTAATGTCCGAAGCTGTGGCATCTAGGTATGACTGGAGGTTCAGACCATAGGTACCAACATGGAATCTGGGACCCCACAAGCCTCGTCAGTGCTTGATTTTCTGTGGTGAACCCAATGTTTGTGTCCAAACAAAATCTTGAGCTCACTTCTCGCTCCCTCTCCCAAATGGATAATGTCTTTGTTGTAGTGTCTGAAGTTGAAAGAGGCTTAATGCAGTTGATGTAAAACTGTCATTCTCATCATCTTCAATGTGATTTTTCTTATTGCTGTGCTACCACCAGCTGTTTTTGTTTTGTTGTGTTTTTAGGTCTTGTGAAGATGTTTCCATGTGTGAATACTTGTTCAAAGTGATATTTCTAGGAAAAAAATGATTGCTGGGAATGTCCTATTCTACCATTTTGTTCTACCCCTCTTTGTTCTTCTGATATGTTTATCAAACAATTCAAAGCTTTGCAATCTAGTTTACTTTGTACTAAGTACAGTATCCCATTGGAGACTGATTTGGGCAAATAACATTTTATTTTTTCCCTCTATTCGTCTTTAGTGTTTCCACAAACTACATAGTATCTCTACCCTGCGGTCACTTTGGATACTCTACAGAAACTCCACTTTATTGTCACCAAAATAAAAACTCCATAATTAAATGCTGTATTCAAAATCTGGTTCAATTTAAGAAGGAATAAGAAAAAAATCATTCATTTTATTTTTAACATTATCTGCCTATTTGAACTGGACTTACTTTTTTGTGTAAAGAGGATTATATTATTGTTATTTTACAGTGAGTTTAACTATATCAAGAATTCTGTATTATTTTTCAGGATCAGAGATGGCGTTCGCTACGGTACTGTTTTATCCTGGTACTGTTTATTCTGTGCATGTCAATTTTATTTGGGGGGCTTAAATATATAACTTTCTAAATGTTGACTAGGCAAGGCCACATGAAAATATCTGCTCTTCTTTCTCAAATATCTTTGGTTAACCGCAATTCTTTAGATTTAGCCCTTTAAAATTCAGTACATCAAGGCAATCAACTTACATAGTTTGGATTTTGCTTTTTTATGCCTTAGAAACTTTCTATTCCTTCTACCTCAGTCTCCTTAAAAGCTGTAAATGTATGCTATTATTCACTACATCTAAGAAGCTAAGATTTTAAAATACTTTCCAATATGGCAGTTTTAGAAATTTTAAATTTATTGAATAACTATGATTATGTACAGGATAAACTATTTTTTCTCTTATGACTGTGATGCATGCACACCTATTATAAATCTATTTTTGTTATGTGTGTGTAAAAATATGCACTTTAAACCCAGTTAATAAAATAGTATGAAATTGGGACTACTATAATGTGGGTCTCAGGGAAAAGTAATGTGCTGTCTCATCTCTAAGGTTATGGCAGAGGCAGCTAATCTTTTAACAAAATCTGAGTAATAGGTACAATATTTAGAAAAATAAGCTAGTTATGTATAAAGAATTATGTGAAATAATTTTTTTTTTTTGAGTTGGCGTCTCACTCTGTGGCCCAGACTGAGTGCAGTGGCCGCTCCCAGCCACTGCAGCCTCGACCTGCTGGGCTCCAGCAATCCTTCCGCCTCAGCCTTCCAAGTAGCAGGAACTTTAGGTGCACGCTACCATATCCTGCTAATTTTTTGATTTCTTGTAGAGATGAGGTCTCGTCAAGTTGCCTTCGAACCCGCTGGGTCAGGCAATCCACTCACCTCGTCAAGTTGCCTCGAACCCGCGGGCTCAGGCAATCCACTCACCTCAGCCTCCCAAAGCGCCGGATTACAGGCTGAGCCACCAAGCCTAGCATGCTTCTTTGTTTTTTTAAGAGATGAGTTCTCACTATGGTGCTCAGGTTGGTCTTGAACTCCTGGGCTCAAGCAATCCTCCCCACTTGGCCTTCCAAAGTGCTGGGATTATAGGTGGAGCCACCATGCCAGCCTTAACCAGTTTTAAGTGTACAGTTCTATGGCACATTGTTGCACAATCATATATTTAGTTTTTATAAAATAGAGAAACTACTGATTTTACACACCTAAACATACTACCACTGAGTTAGCGTTACTGCAAAAATATACTGGGGGGACTGTGGAGAGGCAGAGAACATCTCCTGCTCCTGGGGGGAACAGCAAGAGGAAGGATGGGAGGGAAAGCCGGGAATGTGGTCAACAGTGGGTTGGTGGGAGCTGGGGTTACAGAGGAGGTGAGATGAGGCGGTTTGGGTTTTGAGAGCCAGGCTGAGGTTCAGGAGATTTTGCTGAGAGTCAGGTGCCCAAGGAGCTAGGGTGACCTGGTCAGCTCTGTGTTTTAGAAAGACAGCTTTGGGGGCTGCACAGAGGAGGGTAAGGAGGGAAAAGAATGTGGAACCCATGGTGGCTGAAAGAATGAGCAGGCCTCAGAAAGGTACTGTGAAGGAACAATGTGGAAGGCCCAAGAGCAGGCTCCTGCTGTGTCCAGGTGAGAGAAGGACCAAGGGCAGTAGAACAGTGCTTTTTAGAGCACACAGTCACCGTGTATTGACGCGGGGGGCGGTGGGGGGCAGGGAGAGCGAAGGGTCTGGTTCAACTCCCATCGACTGGGAGGTGTTAGGACTGTTTATTGAAATAGCACAGGAGGAGGACAGGTTTTTGGCAAGTTGATAATAATCATGGCTCAGACATTTCATCACTTTCCTACAGTCACATACCAAGTAAGGGACAGATGAGTTCAGATGCAGATGTGTCAAATGTGAGGCACTAGTGGGACCTCTTGCTATAGTGCGTCCAGTCAGCAGTTAAGAGAATGACTCTGGGTTCAGACAAACCTGGACTCCCATTGACCTTGGGACTAACTGATCAATCTCTCTAACGCTCAGTTCTCTTAAGCGGAAAATAGGATAGCAGTGCCTACTTCACAGGGTTATTGTAAGGATTTAATGAGATGATGTATATACAGGAACTGGCACAATGCCTGTCGTGTTATAAACACTCCATAAATCTTAGGTCGTAATAACAATGGCAGCAGTCACAACAACCATAAATACCAGGCTGGGACTTGGGAGTGAGGTCTGGGTCAGTGTTAAAGCATTGTCAGCACAAAAATGGGCACTGAAGCCACAGACACAGAGGACTGCATTAAGGAGATGAGAGAAGAGGAGGGTGGGGACGGAGTACAGTGCACCAAGCTGAGGGGGACCAGAGAGGTAGGGGAGACAGCACACTGGGGTTGAGGGCAGCGCAGCACATGTGGGTTCTGATCCAGACCTATCACTTGTTACTGTGGGGCCTTAGAAGAACCCCTTGATTGCCTTGAGCCTCAGTTTGCTCATCTGTTTCACGGATCCCTCTTGCCTCTGGGTGAGGATCATCTATAATGATTGTAAAACCCTTACAGAGACTAGGTGCTTAATAACAAGAGTTGTTGTTTTAGGAGGAGAAACAAATGTTCCCAGGGAGAGTGGCTTCGTGGAAGACAAGGGAAGATAGAGTTTCAAAATAGGATCAACAACCTCAGTGCTGCCAAGTAGTCAACAGAGATGAGGACGAAAAAGTATTCATTGGATGTGATAAGGAGGTGAAAGTGACCTTGGTGAGCCAGTTTCAGGAATGGTGAGAGCAGAAGGTACGGAGCGCGGCAGCAGCTGAGGAGGGATGGAAGGTAGAGAAGTGCTGCTGAGACAAAGGTAACAGCTCTGCAGGAATGATGAGGAGTGACTGGTGGGGGAGAGGGGCGGCAATAGGAACGGTTTTGAAATGCGGAAGGCAGAGCGTGTGGCAAGTGTGCCTGATTGTCCTTGAGTGTAGCTGCTGTGTGCCCATCCTGCCCCCAACCACCGAGGACTGGCTCCAGCCTTGGGACACTTTGTTCTCCACACAAAGCCTCTCTGTCCGGGCACAATCCCAGGCCCCTAGGTGTGTCCTGGGCCAACCTAGGTCACCCAATGCTGAGGCCAGTCACCTTCTCTCTGTGTTCTACTTTCCAGGGTAGCCTGGGAAAAGTTGAAATGGTTCATGCCTTTGGCCAGGGCCTTAGCTTCTGCCTGTCCCTGCTTGTCTGGAGCTGCATAGCCAGGGGGGATGGGCAACGATCATAAAAATAACTATCAATTATAATTTTTCTCCTGATTCCTTCCCACTGGTATTTAAACATCTCCGTGTCAGAAATCTGTAATAAAATTTTTAATATTAAAATAAATCTTCCTCTGGATCCACATCTTTTTGTATCTATTCTCCTTCCTCCAAATTTTTACAGTTAATTCTCTTGAAAGAATTATCTATATTATATCTACTTCTTACTCTTGAAACCACTGAAATCTGGCTTCCACTGCATACCCCATCTCCATTTCCTGCTGCCTACTAGAACTACTTCTTGTCAGATAATCAACAGTCTCCTTGTGCTTAAGTCCAGTGATCCCTGGACGTCTCTGACATTTTGGATTGTTGACCCCTCCATCCTTTTTGAACCTCTGTTCTTGGCTTCCCTGAAATTATGGTCCCTCCTGGTATTCCTTCTGCCAGCCAGATTCTTCCTTATCTACTTTGCAGATCCATGTTTTTCCCTGCATCCATGAAAGTTAGCATAGTGAACTCCTTTATGTTTTGCCTGGATGGCACCCCCTTCTGGTAGGAACTGCTTTTCACTCATGTGATTATCATGGAAGCCACCATCTTAGGACACACACCCCCTCATCCACCCAATAGATGGTTGGTACAGGGAATGGCATCTGACCAAAGCTAGGCTGATGAGAGCAAATCCCTAGGAATTATGGAACTGAAACTGAGAAGGATAAGCTGGAACTGAATAAGAGCCAACATCTTTTTCTTTTTCATATCAGACTGGTAATGTGTCGACATCATAACAAGGTTTGAGGGAGGCACATCTCACACATGAGCATGAAAACTCAATCATCACGCTTATGAACTACAAAAGGATCCTGAGCCAACATCTTGTTGGGCACCTGGATTGTAAGGTATAAAGTTTGAGAATTGTCAGGACGGAGTTTATTATTATATGGACTGGAGAAGCACTGGAAGCTTGACTGGAGAGACAAAAGGCGAGGAGAGAAGAAGGAAGGAGGGAGGGTGAAGGTCGGAGGAAGGAAAGGAAGGAGGGAGAGATGGAGAGGGAGAGAGAAAGAGAGAGAGGAAGCAAGCAGAAAGGAGTAAAGATGAGAGGTAGAGTCCTGATAGCATTCAAGTTGCCAGATCCAGTTGTTCCCAAGTTCCAGCCATATTCTAGCACCAGGGTTCTATGAAACACTGAAGTTTTCTGAAAATTCATTAAACTACCACCTGTTGTCTCTTGCGTTTTAGATCATGTGCCAACTGGAGCTAAAGCACTTGACAGTACAGTAATAGAAAGTCAAAACAACAACATGGGATGTTCAAAATGGATGGTCTGCAAGCAGTTAGGGGACAAGACATTAAGCATTTCACTTGGATAAGGAAATTTGTTTCAGTCTTGACCTCAGATTACTGGGAGTTGGGTAATTATGTGCCTTACTGGATTTCAGAAGCTGAGTTATTTGCTGCTCATGTTAATAATCTGATTGGTAATCTGAGAGATCCTTGCATTCAGGATGGAGATTCAGAGGAACTGAGAAGTCTTTCTTATTTTCCCTACCTTGCCAGGCAAATGTGATGATGCCTCCTGTCGCAAAGTTCATTGATTGGAATGGGGTGAAGCAAGGGCATCATTCCAGGGCAGGTTGAGGAAAAAAGGATTCCAGTTCTATGAGTCCAGCCTGTGAGTTCCCACCAAGCCATAAAGCATAATTAGAGGGACTGAAAAAGTCCCAGACACTCCAAAAGTTTGCTCAAGCCCTAGATCTTCTTGGCAAACCTGGAGATTCAGAGAGCGTGATTCTATAGAATTCTGGTATTGATTATGGTCTTAGAAATCTGTTGTGTTCATGGATGTCTTTCACTTTTTTTTTTTTTTTGAGTTGGCGTCTCACTCTGTAGCCCAGACTGGAATGCAGTGGCCGCTCCCGGCCACCGCAGCCTCAACCTGTTGGGCTCCGGCGATCCTTCCGCCTCAGCCTTCCAAGTAGCTGGAACTACAGGCACGTGCTACCATGCCCGGTTAATTTTTTGATTTATTGTAGAGATGAGGTCTCGCCAGTTGCCCAGGCGGGTCTCGAACCTGCGGGCTCAGGCAATCCACTCACCTCAGCCTCCCAAAGCACAGGAGTCTTTCACTTTTTAAATCGTTTTTCTATATGGGAAAAATCCCCATTTTAAAACCCAGTCTCCTCAGTATAGAAGTCAGAACTAAAATTCCCAGCATCTCTTGCAGCTTGTCTACAGGCATGAGACTTCACCCATGTGAGACTTCCATTTGGAAGTGAGCAATATGAGCTAGGTCAACACTAAAGTTCACCAATATTTCTGGTTCTCTTCTCCTTCTGAGCACCAGGAAGACTGCATTTCCCCTGTCCTTTGAGGTCAGGTATGGCCATGAGATTTGTTTTGATCAATACAATATGAGCAAAAAAAGCGAGTGTATGTTTTTCCTCACTCTCTTCTCCTGCCACAACAAACCCTGGAAGCGCAAGCATCATAAGATATGGAGCCTCCAACAGCCTGGATTCCTGAATGACCACAGGAAACAAGACTCCTTCACCCCCCCCCCCATCCATTATAGAACTATGGCATGAACAAGAAACACATCTTTGTTGCTTTAAGCCAGTAAGATCTGGGGGGTGTTTGTTAACTACTGTGTTACCTAGCTAGTCCTGACTGATGTAAGTAGGAAGCAGGTTGGAATAGGGCTTCGATTTCTGCTGTTGCTGGTGGTAACACCAGTATCCAGTTTTGGGGGGTGGTAGTGGCAAGGGCAGTGGTTTCCCAGTGGTTGCAGTATTGAGTTCCTACCACTGAAGGGCCAAAGAGCTTGTAAAATTGGCAGTCAACTTGAATTGGTACTTAGCATGTGAAGTGGCAATGGCTGTGGCTTTCCCAACGAGTTGTGTGGTATGGTTTGGGTGTTGTTCCTAGAAGCTTAGCCTCAAGTCCCAGCCCTCCTAACAATTCTGAGCTAAATAATCTCTTTTAGCAAATCCTTTTTCTGCTTCAACTATTCAGAGTGAATTCTATTATATGTGAAAAAAGAGCCCTGACTGATAAAATTGCTATATTTAATAATCTCAGATTCCATCGATTACAAGAAGCAAGTTATTTTATGAATTACTAAGAAAAAAGAGGCTAGAAAATGATTACATGGCACTAATTGTAAGGCACATTATGATTTCATAGATGTTTAAACTGGGGGAAAAATGCACCTCAGAACCAATGAAATATGTTATCGGCAAATAGAATTCTTCCAAATGAAATTGATAGGTAGCTGATTATAGTTTTAAAAGATTTGTATTATCTGTGGGGACAAATACCCACACCCAATCCTCATAAGTGCAGAGATCTATAATTGCTCAATCCCAGGATAATCCCTATAACACTCCCAAAAAGTGTGGTGCTAATCAGTATAGCACTCCACAGAGAAATCCTCCACAGTGGCCCTCTTAGGACACTGGATAAGGGGTCTCCATCCTTGCAGGCAAAACTGAGACAAAGAAGTAAGTTAACAAATCGATTTTTTTCTAGTCCCTTCATTTCCATGATTATTCATAGCCAAAAATCTACAGTAGGTGATACTCTGGATTAGTGACCAATATCCAGTGCTTCCCCTATCACTTCATTTTATCATCTGTTTCTTCTATCTCTACATTTCAGGATTTTTGTGGGGGGGGAGTGGTTTAAAGGCAGTTAAAAGGTAGTGGGATAGCCGGGCTCGGTGGCTCAGCCTGTAATCCCGCGCCTTGGGAGGCTGAGATGAGTGGATTGTCTGAGCCTGCGGGTTCGAGACCCGCCTGGGCAAGCGAGACCTCATTTCTACAATAAATCCAAAAATTAGCCGGGCATGGTAGCACGCGCCTGTAGTTCTAGCTACTTGGAAGGCTGAGGCGGAAGGATCGCTGGAGCCCAGCAGGTCGAGGCTGCAGTGGCCGGGAGCGGCCACTGCACTCCAGTCTGGG
>CAUYQG010022180.1:0-15133 GCA_963574415.1 Tarsius wallacei
CTACAGGCGCGCGCTACCACACCCGGCTAATTTTTTAAAAATTTATTGTAGAGATGAGGTCTCACCAAGTTGCCCAGGCAGGTCTCGAACCCGCGGGCTCAGGCAATCCACTCACCTCAGCCTCCCAAGGCGCGGGATTACAGGCTGAGCCACCGAGCCCGGCTGAAAGCAGTCATTTTAATAAACTGCAATTATGTAGGGGCAACAGGGAAACAAGTCCATTGAGCACTATGTTATTTGAAGGAAATAAACATGGTTTTATGATCAGGGCCTGGTCTTTTCACTAACACCACTTTATCCTTCTCAAAAGTCCCCCATTTTTAGGGACTGTGAATTTCTCTCCATGTTTCAACATCCCTATTTTCCTAATCTATACGGGATCACACAGTGTAAGGAATAGTTTTTTTTTTTTCATATTAAATACTAGCCAAGTCCTCAGAGAATGATTTCTGTATCCTTTTGCATTGGCAGGCCTGTTTGACTCAGTAAATCATCTTTGGGGTGAATTCAATTTCCTAATCTATATAATCAATTCAGTATAAAAGTAAAATGTAAAGTACTTCATTACAAAAAAGTGCCTTTACTCAGTCTCAATCGGAGGTTCTTAATGAGGACAGCAGTGGCCTCTGGAGGCATTTTGGAAATTTGTAGGGATACTTTTGGTGGTCAAGATGAGCTGGCATTTAGTGGGAGAAGGTCAGGGATGGTGGACATCCTGTAATTTGCAAGGCAGTACAGTGTGATGAAGAGCTGTTCTACATTCCACATGATTTTCAAATTTTCTACAGATATTCATGTAATTGAAAAACCTATTTATATGGGCTAAGAATTTAAATCTGTTTTACAAATAATCACAAAATATTTTTTACACAATTTTAATGTACCTTGAGTTTTCCAGGAATACAACTACCAGGTAAATTGAAAGTTTTGTGTACTTTATGTTTTTAAGAATGTTACCAAGAGTGATTTACCCTATGAAAAAAAATATCATCACTGATAGCACCATGCCCATGGTACTTGAGCTGCCAGTAAGCACCTGTATCAGCCTGCATTTTTAGCTGTCAAATTCATAGTGATTCTAAGCACAAAACCAAGTATCTGACTACTTTACTATGCCTTCTCAGATAGATTTGCCTGAGCACTTTAAATATTCAAATACATATTATTTTTATTATGAATTACCCATTTCCCCCCGTATGTTAACTAGAGCATTACAATGATTTAACAATCTCATAAGTAGGTAGATTTTGTTATCTCTAGGATTTATTTCAGGATAGTAAAAGCACTGCATAATATTTGTTATAATAGAAGGTAATCAAGGGTCAGATTAAATAAAAATGAATAGCTAACTCTTTTTTATTACACTAAAGTCTAATTCTCCCAATAATATGAACCCTCCTCTATCTCTTCTATACTTTTACATAGCAGAAACTACCTATTTTTTCATTTTTCTTACCTTTCTCCCACAAATATTGTTTGTCAGTGACATTATTCATTGTGAAATAAACAAAAGGCAGGGGATCTTCCAATTAAAATAGTCACTGAATATTTATCCTTGACCTATCACTTGCTTTAAAAAATGAACCGTAGCAAATTTCAAAGTAGTGAAGAAAGCACAAATAGTCAAAAGGATTAGAAACTTTAAGTATGAAGGATGAGACTATAAATCATATGAGAAGGATCAAATTGCTAAAATGTGTCATTTGTTTCCTCAAAAGACCATAAATTTAAGAAAAAGTGTCTTGTAATGGAACTGAAAAAGAGAGTCCATGTTCTTGTAATAGCATTTAGAGATTAAACAAAAATGGTTGAAAATAGCACTGAGAGTGAAATGGCAAAGAATAGGATAAGAGAGATGAAAACATTACTGTATCTTTTGTCTTATCTATTCCCCTTACTTCTTCACGTGATGACTCTAATTCAAGTGTTTCTTATAAGTCAGCCTCGTCTGAACTCTTCACTTGATCTTAATGCTTAAAAGTTTTTCTTTTTGGGGGACTGGGGGTGGGCAAAAAATATGTCAAAATATGCTACTGAGTTAGCAACCCAAATCCTGATGTTTGTTTTGGTAGATGTATACGATTCTGAAGCTGTGCCTCATTTTATTCAGTAGATATCCTAGAAAGTTATATGTAAATATAATTTCTAAGTAAAATCTATTTTTAAATGAAGAAGTGGGTTATTTACCTCTACAAAGAATCCTTAATAAAGTGAAAAATTATCTGGCAAAGCAAATAATCATCCTTCAAATGATATTACACACACACACACACACACACACACACACACACACACATACACAAATCAGATTTGTCAGAGATAAGGGTTACTGGTAAACAGTAAACAGACTAATGAACAGTCTGAGTGTGAAGTAACTTATTACCAAAAAGATAATTTAGAAGAATTTCTTGGTTTGCCATTATAATTATTGCTAGTCACTTTATCTTACATGGTCCTAGACTAAAAGGTCATGGAATACAGGTATACCTCAAAGATATTGTGGGTTTGGTTATAGACCACCCCAGTAAGGCAGATATCGCAATAAAGCAAGTTACACAAATGTTTTGGTTTCCCAGTGTGTATAAAAGTTATGATTATACTATACTGCAGCCTATTAAGTGTGAAATAGCATTATATCTAAAAAGTTGGGGTGACTGTGGCAATTTCTTAAGGTAATGAAGTTTGCTGCATCAACTGACTGACTCTTCCTTTTATGCACAATTTCTCTATAGCTTGCATTGCTGTTAGCTTTTTACCCACAGTAGAACTGTTTTCAAAATTGGAGTCAATCCTCTAATCCTGCCAGTTCTTTATCAACTAAGTTTATGTAATATTCGGAATCCTTTGTATTTACAATAGTGATACAACATTCACAGCATCTTCATTGGGGTAGATTCCATGTCAAAAAACCACTTTCATTGCTTATTCCTAAGAAACAACTCCTCATCTGTTCAAGTTAGATCATGAAATTACAGCAATGTAGTCACATCTTCAGGCTCTACTTCTAATTCTAGTTCTCTTGCTATTTCCACCACATCTACAGTTACTTCCTTCGTTTGAGGGCTGGAATTAACTTGTTCCAGACTCCTGTTAATGTCTATATTTTGACCTGTGAGTCACAAATATTCTCAGTGGCAGCTAGAATGATGGATCCTTTCCAGAAGAATTTCAATGGACTTTACCCAGATCCCATCAGAGGAACCACAATCTGTGGCAGCTATAGCTTTGCAAAATGCCTTCTAAATAATAGGACTTGAGAGTTGAAATTACTCCTTGATCCATGGGCTACAGGATGAATGTTGTGTTAACAGGCATGAAAACAACATGAATCTCCTTGTAAATCTCCATCAGAGCTCTTGGATGACTAGCTGTATTGTCAAGGAACAGTAAAAAGGAATCTTTCTCTCTGAGCCGCAAGTCTCAACAATGGGCTTAAAATATTCAGTAAATTATGCTGTAAACAGATGTGCTGTCACCCAGGCTTTGTTTTGCCATTTATAGAGCACAGGCACAGTAGATTTAGCATAATTCTTAAGGGCTCTAGGAGTTCTGGATTGGTAAATGAACATTGGCTTCAACTTGAAGTCACCAGCTGCATTAGCCCCTCACAAGAGAGTCAGCCTGTTCTTTGAAACTTTGAAACAAAGCATCAACTTCTCTTCTCCAGCTACGAAAGTCTTTTTTTTTTTTTTTTTTGAGTTGAGGTTTTACTCTGTCACCCAGGTTGGAGTGCAGTGGCATCCTTATCCAGTTAATTTTTTGACTTTTTGTAGAGATGAGGTCTCGCTGTGTTGCTCAGGCTGGTCTCAAACTCCTGGGCTCAAGCAATCCTCCCACCTCAGCCTCCCAAAGTGCTGGAATTATAGGCATGAGCCACTGCACCAGCCTATGAAAATCTTAGATGTCATCTTCCAACAGAAGGATGTTTTATCTACAATGAAAACTTACTGCTTCGTGTAGCCACCTTCACTAATGATCTTAACTCGACTTTCTGGATAACTTGCTATAGCTTCTACATCAGCACTTGCTGCTTCACCTTGTACTTGTATGTTGTGGAGATGGCTTCTTTCCTTAAGCCTCACGAACCAACGTGCTGCAGCTTTCTCACCTCTCTCAGCCTTCACAGAACTGAAGAGAGGGTCTTGCTCTGGGTTAGGCTTTGGCTTAAGGGAAGGTTGTGGCTGGTTTGATCTATTGAGACCCCTCAAACTTTTTCCAGATTGAAAGTAGGGTTGTTTTGCTTTCTTATTGTACAAGTGTCCACTAGACCAGTCCTTGTAACTTCCTCAAGATCTTTCCTTTGCATTTACAACTTGCCCAACTGTTTGGCACAAGAGGCCTAGCTTTTGACTTGTTTCAGCTTTTGACATGCCTTTCTCACTAAGCTTAATCATTTCTAGCTTTTGATTTAAAATGAGAGACGTATTAATCTTCCTTTCACTTGAACACTTAGGGGCCACTGTAGGGTTATTAACTGGCTTAATTTTAATATTGTTGTGTCTCGGGGAATAGGGAGGCTTGAGGAGAGGGTGAAATGCGGGAGAATGGCCAGTCAGAACACACACAACATTTATTTTTTAACTTCACTATCATCTATGGGTGTGGTTCATGGTGCCCCAAAACAATAACAATGATAACACCAAAGATCACTGATCATAGATAGATCACTATAACAGATATAATAATAATGAAAAGGTTTGAATTTATAGTAAGAATTACCAAAATGGGACACAGAGACAAAGTGAGAACATGTTATTTTTTTAAAAAATAGCAGCAATAGATTTGCTTGACCCAGGGTTGCCACAAATCATCTATTAAAAATGCAAAATTTTCCATTAAAAATGCAAAATCTTCCATTAAAAATGCAATATCTAGGAAGCACAATAGAATGAAGTGCAATAAAATGAGAAATACTTGTAATTTCAACAATCTGTACATAATTTATGAGGAGGGACCTCCCCCCCACAAAAAAAACAGAATTATGTTTTGGAGGATGGGCCCCTTGTAGTACAGACGTCCCCCGCTTGGTAAACGTTCTAGGAACCCATTCGCATCAATGTACCAGCTAGCATTGCTGTGAGAGGCTGTGTTCCACTTCAGTGAAATTTTTTTGGGGGGGGTTTCAGTGTACTTGCCAATTTCATAATGGGTTATTTATGAGCTCAGCTGCCCACAACGTGCTGAGTGTTCAGCATTTTTTGATCCAAAACAGCATGAACTCCATGCCCATCCTCCCCATTCATCCAAAATCTCCCCAAGTGACTATTTTCTGTTTCCCTGGGTGAAAAAAGTCCTCAGAGGAAAACGTTTTGCCAATGTGGAAGAGGTGAAACAAAGGCATCAAAATTGATGAGTTCAAAAACTGTTTTGAGCACTGGAAAAAGCATCTCAATAGGTACATCGCATCAAATGAAGAGTACTTTGAAGGTGACTGAAGTTTAAACATATAAGAATAAATACAACTTTTTTATAAATAAATTCTACTTTTGGGGGGGGTCCCCTCTTCATATATCTTAGAGTCTGGTTTAGATAATAGAGACTACTATCATTGTTCACCAAGTCACCTCTGAATATAAAAATCATTTTTTATATCTTTGTTTCGGGGTAAAAAAAACCCAAACATGCGCTCCTACCCTCTCACTCTGCCCCAACCCAACAAAATTAAGAATTGTTAAAGCAAAAGGTAATGAATAAATGTTATAAGTTACTATGATAAAGGGGGAAGGAAACTAGAAAGATATGAAACACATTAATATTAACAGGATAATATGTCTATGATATTTTCAAAATGACAGGGTTTGATTTTAAAAATTGATCTTTAACAAGAAAAAGAAGTGTGGGCAATTAGGAAGTAATGAAGACCCTGTCAATATAGCTATGTTGATAATAACAGGTAAGGGAATTCTTGAGAAAATCTAATATATAAAAATCAGGAGGTCTGTAATATGCATTACTGAGTCCCAGTGGGATTAACTAATGAACTTATGAGCTCACCAGCAGTTATTTTTAGAAAGTTATAAAGAATCAGAGAAATATCAGAGCACTGAAAAATAATGTGCCTTCTTAAAAGAAATAAAATATAACTACTAAAATTCATTTAAAAAGAAATTCTAGGGCTTCTTAGGGGAACATCATTTAAAAAAATATAAACTTACAAACATTTGAACAGAGAAGGGCTCCTAATGTAAACTCTCCCAGTTAGAAGAGACAGGTGTGAGCAGGCCACATGGGGGTAGTGAAGGGGGCAGAGTGTTCACTGAGATTGTGTAGGGAAAATGCCAAGTGCAGCTCAGTAAACATGTTACAGTGCTTTGTTGAATTACCTGTATAAGACACAAGCAAGTCCTTTTCCATTGCCAACACTGGTGCAAGCTCTTTAAAGCTGAGACTGTGCTGAGACCCTAAAGGCAAGAAGTCAAGCTTGACCAGAGACAAGAGACAGGCTGAAAGAAAGATCTAACATCCGAAGTGAAGACTTTTGGGTCATTTGCAGCTTCTAGGGCAGCCGGTTTGTTCCTCTGGCTCTTTCTCTGCCATGTACCTCTCATCTGGGAGGCTGCTGGGGTGGGAGTGGGCTGAAGCAGGCAGAATTTGCTGCAGTTTAGGACCCAGGGAAATAGCTCTGGGAAGTAAACTTCCTCTTGAGGTGGAGTAGGCAGTCTGCAGTGTGCAGTGGCTGTGGGTCTCTGACTTTGGATCCTGGCGGAAATTTCTAATCGAACTTCTCCTTGCCAGTAAAAAATGGACACATTTTTATTACTTCAGTTGCCTATCGAATCCAGGTGTAGAAATGTTTTCTTTGGTCTTAGCTCTTGCCTCACATACTGTGCTCATTGTTGCCACAAGATCTGGCATACAGAGATCTATTGCTTCCCTTCAACACTTGAGCCCAAGTTGAACAGAAGCACCTCCTTTTCAGTTTCCTTTTGTCTCGTTCAAAAGTAACTTTACCAAAGGATTGTAAGTTAACATGCACTAAACAAGGGAATGCAAAGAACCATAATACAGTTATTTCCCTAAGTACAGGTTTCTGATTCTAATATTTCCAACACATTCAGCAAAGAGTTTTGCTGGGCCCCAAGTTCTTTCACTATAAAACAACACTATGTTAGAGAAGGCTGGTGCCACTTTGATACCTTGTTAGTTTTCCCCTTCTCCCAGCTGCCCTCTCTGTGCTTAGCTAGGTTTCTAGGGCTGCCATTTTGACTCCACCCTTATGTGTGTGGTGAGTGTGTGTGTGTGTGTGTGTGTGTGTGTGTGTGTGTGTGAGAGAGAGAGAGAGAGAGAGAGAGAGAGAGAAAGGAAGGGTGAGACAGAATGAATTGCAAGATGCTTTCCTTATTTCAAACCAAAACAAAACCATTTACTAGCTCAAATATCTGAACTGTCTGTAGCCCTCCTCTCTCAGCTGTGGATTCTACTCTAAAGAATACATTTTGTGGGCAGATAGTTTTCCCAGAACTCCTGTGGTTGATTAATTCACTCGCTTAGCCATGTATTCACTGTACACCAAGCACTGTTTCTTGGTGCTGGGGGGTGCAGCAGCGAGCAACAAGTAGAAGGACTGTGCTCTTACAGCATACTTGCTAGTGGAAAATGACAGAATATAAAAAATAAGCCAATGAGCACAATAATTTCAGAGCAGGCAATGAATTCATGACCAAGTCCCTCAAAACAAATGCAACAAAAGCTAACATAGACAAGTGGGATCTTATCAAACTGAAAAGCTTTTGCACAGCAAAAGAAACCACCGAGAGAATAGACAACCCACGGAATAGGAAAAAATATTTGTAAGCTATTCATCTAACAAAGGCCTGATACCCAGGATCTACAAGGAACTCAGACGAAATGAAAGGAAAAAAACAAACAACCCCATTAAAAAGTGGGCAAAGAACATGAACAGGCACTTTTCAAAGGATGACATACAAGCAGACAACAGACACATGAAAAAATGCTCAGCCTCACTCATGATCAGAGAATTGCAAATCAAAACTACAATGAGTACCACTTAACTTCAGTAAGGATAGCTATCATGAAAATGTCAAAAAACAGCAGGTACTTGTGCAACTGCGCAGAAAAGGGCAGGTACTTGTGCAACTGCGCAGAAACTGCACTGCTGGTGGGAATGTAAACTAATCTAACCTCTATGGAAAACAACAGTGTGGTGATTACTCAAAGAACTAAAAATTGAGCTTCCATACAATCCAGCAATCCCTCTCCTGGAAATATATCCAGAGTAACATATATTGCTCTATAAAAAGACACTTGCACATGCAAGTTTATTACTGCACTATTCATAATATGAAAAACTTGGAACCAACCCAGATGCCCACTGAAAATGGTCTCTGGATAAAGAAAATGTGGTACATATACACAACGGAATATTATATAGCCATAAAGAAGAACTAAATCATGGCCTTTGGAGCAACTTGGATACAGTTGGAGACCATCATACTAAGTGAACTATCATAGAAACAAAATAAGTGGACCCTGAACACTAGTCACATTAGCACAAGGGTGGAATTGGCAGTCATGGGACACTGCTAGGGGAGGGAGAAGGGGGCAGCACATGGCAACACAGTGGGTACCTGGTCCACTTCTAGGGGGAGAGAGGGCCAGCTAGAAGCCCAAACTTCACCTGCATGCAGCCTACTTCTGTTGCAAACCCTCACTTGAAACTGACAACTCTAAAAAAAATTTTTTTTTAAAAGAAGCACTATGAAGATGATACAACAGGGGTTGTGAAGAGAATGAAGTGGAGGATGGAGTGGGAAGGAGAAAGGAGGTCATTGATTTCAACTGGGAGAAGACAACTTTTGACCTGAGACCTGAATGATGAGAAGGAGCCAGATGAGTTTGGGGACAGAGAGCCTCAAGCAGGGTTCTGGAAGAATACATACAGGCACTCTAAGGAGGAAAGAGATTGTCATGTTGAGGCACTCAAATGCTGGAGTTACTGGAACATGATGGGATAGGGGAAGGTGGTAGTAGGTGATTTGGAGAGGCAGGCAGCCTCCAGGCCATGTGAGGTCTTGCAGGCCATGGTGAAGGCTTTGAATGTTATTCCATGTGCATTAGGAGATTTGTTGCAGGGTTTTAAGCAGGGAAGAAATATGATCTGACTTGCATTTTAAGAATACGCTGGCTGGTCTGTGGAGAGTAGGTTATGGAGAGCCAGAAGGATGGATGTAGCCCTTCCTGATCGCATTTACCAGCTTCTCTAGAGCATTCTCTGAGGCTCACTCTTTATCATACCTCAGAGTACAAAAATTCAGTTAGTGCTAGTTCACATGTTATAAATAAAATCGACACTACAGTAATAGTAATATGCAGTAAGAGTGGCAAGAGAGCCTAGTAAAATAATATTTGAAAGTAGCAAATAAAAAAGTTGAACTAAAACAACATTTTGCCAACAATTCTGCTTCTGTTACACATGCTGACACCCTTGGTTTCTCAGCCCTCAGAAGTACTGCTGTGTGGGGGGAAGGTTCTGGGATGAAGAATACACTGTGATAGCATCCTATTTCTGCAAGCAGTCCAGAGGTAGCTAGTGAGCCTATTCTACAGACTGGCTTTTCCAGAGTTCTTCATTTTTATGAACAGACACAACATTCTCTTAGCTCTGGAACCTCAAAGCCTCTGAGTCATCTTTGATTCTTCTCTCTCTCATTTGTGCTCTCCTGATCCAATTGGTTAGCAAATTCTGACAATTACACCCTAGAAAAGTTTTTCTAATCTTTCTTCCTTTTCATATCTCCTGCTATCTAGAGTGATCTAGATTTAATGACCTATCATTTAGACTCCAGAAATTTCTTCCTAACTCATTTCACCTTCAGTGTCTTCCCTTCTATCTTTTACCCTGCTCCCAAGTGAAAAATTACAAAGTATTATTTATGTCATATACCTACTTCTCAAAATATCCATTGGCTCTTCATTATATCAATTTAAGTAGAAATTTCTTAATTTGGTTTAAAGACTTTCATTCTCTGGCTCTAGCCTTCTTTTCTGGGTTTATCATAACCTCAACTTTCCTTCTATAAATATCTCCTATCCTGCCAGGCCCAGCCCTTTCAAATTCTTAATACTTCTTCCTTTATTAAATGTCTTTAGTTACGCAACATATTCTGTCTTATATTTCTGTATCATCTTTTATGTCTTTAAAATTATAAAACAATGTCCAGGTCCACGCCTTCCAAATTCAAATCTCAGGGACTAGGTATCTGTAATTCTGAAGTCCAGTCAGAGAGGAAAGTGAGGAAGGCAGGGGTGAGACTTTACTCATCTTTAACACAGATTGATAAATCTACCTTATATTGAAGTGTATGCTAGCTTTTAGAGTTAAGAAATAAGTTCCTCTAAAACTGGAATATAACGACAGTTGTATACTCCATAACTAAAGCTGAAGGAAATAGAGTGTTTTTCTTGTTCTCTTCAACAAACTAATGAGGTAGACTCAAGTGACCCATACTCCATTAGCAACTAGCTGATAAGCACTGAACGGCTACTCAAAGTATCTTCCAGGTCTCTTTAGCTAAAATTTTGTGCCTATCTAGTAGATACAATTTGCTGGCATCAAAGGAGTTTTAGGAAAGTGTCACAATTTTTAACTTTACCTGCTCATGAGCTTGTATTCCCAATATATAGTTGGCTTGGCCCAAGTTTAAATTCAGATATAAATATATCAAATATAAAACTGTATACATGTGAGATGACCCTACATAAAATTTTATGTCAATGATAATAAAGTTCCATTTCACAGGTAAGAAAGCATAAGTCCAAGAGGCTGTGAAAAGTCAAAGTTACACAGAAATTTTGCCTTAATATAGTCAATATTTACAAACTGGTTAAGCACTGATACAGTAAAAATTGTCAGATGTACTTCTACTTGCTTTAAGATCCATTTCAATATTTACCTTATCTAATAAGACTTCTTTGATTAACCTTAGCCCATACCAATTAATCCTTTTCTTCATGTTTCAGTATTTTGTACACATGTTATGATATATTGTCATGTACTTGCATTGCTTTACCAGTCATTTAATATATGAAAAACACCTTGATTATCATTTGGGGATGAGGCCTCAAAACAATTTATTCCAGGAATCATAGTTGAAGCCTTAATAGATATTTGCTATATAAACAACTGTCCCAAACAGAAATAACCATAAAACTGATGCTCAATAAGTGTTATTAAAAACATAAAACATATAATTTGCTCTTAGCTTTGGTACTATTTGATGATGACTCTCATTTTGAAATTAAGGAAATGAGGGCCTAAAGATTATCACGGCAGTAAAAACTTGTGAATTTACAAAGTACAGTGCTACTGCTATCTTGAATACATGGATGGATCATTATATGAGAATTTGCATCTACAGCATAATTTTTTATTGCTTTGGCAGACTTCCAGCAGAGACCTTGCTTTGTAGCTACTAGGAGGAAGGACATAGGTAGTAAAGTAGCCACTATAGATTACCCCAGTAACTTAATGAGTTGGAATTGTCTTAAAGCCTATAGAGCAATTTGGGGACAACCGCTATATTTAAAATACAGAGCGCTGTAGACTGAATGTCTGCATCACTCCAGAATTCATACTTTGAAAACTAATCTCTGATGTGGTGGTATTTGGAGAAGGGGTTTTTGGGTGGTGATTAGATCATGAGGGTGGGTACCTCATGCATGGGATTAGTGCCCATACAAAAGCAGCCCCAAAGAGCTCCCTCAACCCCCTTCTGACCTGGGAAGACAGTGATAAGGGTGCTGGCTGAACCAGAAAGCAGGCCCTCATCAAACTCTGAGTTTGCTGGTACCTTGATCTTGGACTTCTCAACCTCTAGAACTATGAGAAATTTCTGTTGTTTATAAGCCACCCAGTCTATTGTACTCTTTTATGGCAGCTTGAGTGGACAAAGACACTGAGTTTTTCAGTCAACTAACATGACATATCTTGTCATTTATTTAGATTTTCTTTAGAGGACTTGTTTTATATATTACATTAATTTATTCATTAATTCATATTTTTATAATTATACTTTTTGAGATAATTGTAGGTTCGTAAGCAGTTGTAAGAAATAACAGAGAGATCTTGTGTCCCTTTAACAGTTTTCTCCAATGGTAACATCTTGTAAGACTACAGTGCAGTATGATAACTGGGACATTGACAAAGTTAGTTAAAACACAGAACATTCCCATCACCACACAGATCCATCATATATTGGTGTTTTATAGCCACACCTGATATAGTTTGGATGTATGTTCCTCCAAATCTCATGTTGAAATTTGATCACCAGTATTGGAGATGGGGCTAGTGGGAGGTCTTTGGGTCACAGAGTTGGATCCCTCTTTAATGGCTTGGTGCCATTCACTTGGTGATGAGTGAGTTCTTACTCAATTAGTTCATGTGAGAGTGTTTTAAAAGAACCTGCACCTGCTCCGCTATCTTTTGCTCCCTCTCTTGCCATGTTACATGCCTATTTCCCTTCACCTTCCACCAAGAGTAAAAGCTCTTGAGGCCTCACCAGAAGCAGATGCTGGCACCATGCTTCTTGTACAGCATGCAGAATCGTGAGCCAAATAAACCCCTTTATAAATTACCCAGCCTCAGGTATTCTTTTCTACACTGCAAAACAGACTACAACACACTTCAGACCCCCTCTTAACTCTTGGCAACCACTAATATGTTCTCCACCTATAATTCTGTCATTTAAAGAATGTTATATAAATGGAATCATACATTAAGTAATTTTTTGGAACTGGCTTTTTTCATTCAGCTTAATTCTCTGGAGATTTATCCAGGTTGTTCCATGTGTCAATAGTTTGCTCCTTTTTATTCTCAGACGTACTATGGTTAATTTGACCATAACCATTCCTCTGTTGTAGGATGTCTGAGTTGTTTCTGGTTTTTTTTGGCTATTATGAATAAAGCTGCTAAAACATTCACATGCAGATTTTTGTGTGAACATGTCTTCATTTGTTTGGGATAAATGGAAGAATGTAATTGCTAGGTTGTATGTTAATTGTATGTTTGATTTTTTTCAAGAAACTGGCATACTGTTTTCAGAGCCACTTTATAATCTCTCCAGCAAGATAGGAGTGATCCAGTTTCTCTGCATCTTTGCGAGTAGTAAGGCTTGAAATTTGGTAGACTTATTCCTCCCATTTTATTCTTCTTTTTCGAAATTGTTTAAGGTATTCTAGTTTCTATGCCTTTCCATATGAATTTTAGAATAATCTTGTCTATATTCACCGTATCATAAAGGGTTAACCTTGTCTGAAAAAATGTCTGGCCTTTGCCCTTGGCTCCTGGAAGGTATTCTCTAAGCCCCTGGAATGTCCTGCCTGGTCAGGGCAGACAGGCTTCATTTACCTGGTGCTTTGGGCCACACTGGATAGTTGATGCTAACAAGGTGATTTGTGGTGAGGACTTTGGACAAGTGTTATCACATTGAATTCTGGAGGATCTGGAGGCTAAAGTTTGCCATGTGGGTGGTCAACCACATCAAGGTAACTGAGTCTCAACAACAATTCTGGATATCAAGACTTTGGTGAAGCCTTCTGGTTTGCAATACTCTGTGTACTCTCAAACATTATTGTTGGAAGAAGACAGAGCTGTCCATGACTCAACTGGGAGAGGACAATTGGAAGGTCATAATTGAAACTTTCCTAGATCCTGACCTATGTGCTACTTCCTTAGCTGATTCAAACTGGCATCCTTTCACTGTAACAAGCTATAACTGCGAATATAACAACTTTCAGGAAGTGCTGTGGGTGCTGGCGAATTACCAAATGTGAAGCTGGTCTCAGAGATACACAAACTTGCAGTTGGTGTCAGAAGTGAGGGTGGCCTGGGGATTGCAGAACTTTACATCTACAAAAAGATCTTGCTGGCATTTTGACAGAAATTATGTCAAACATAAATTAATCTGGGAAGAACTGACATCTTTATTATGTTGAGTGATCAAATCTATGAACATATGTCTCTTAGCTTTTTAAAAAAGTACTGCAAATTTGTTGATGCTACTATAAATAGACCTTTAAACATTTTACTTTTAACAGCTTGTTGTTGGTATATAGAAATGCCTCTGATTTTTGTATATTGATTTTGTATCCAGCAACTTTGCTAAATTTTCCTTTTCACCCTAAAAATCTATCTACAGATCTTAACATTTCTACATAAACAATTATATCATGTCTACATAATTTCAGTTTTGTTTTTTCTTTTCTAATTCTTATATATTTTATTTATTACAATTATAAATTTAGCAAAACTTTAAACAATAAACGAAATAGCCTCAAATGTGTCCATTCCATTAATGAATGAGATGAATACAATATCACATAAAGCAAATTATAATGAACAACATAAAGCTGGCATCAAGTTACTATATTTTCTATTTTGATTGGTTTTTTGGGGGGGATGTTGGAGTCTCACTCTGTCATCCAGGATGAAAGGCAGTAGCGTAATAATGGCTTGCCACAGCCTTGACCTCCTGGGCTCAAGCAATCCTTCTGCCTCAGCCTCCCAAGGGACTCTAGGCATGTGCCATTATGCCTGGATAATTTTTTGATGTTTTGTAGAGACGAGGTCTTGCTAGCCTGGTATTGAACTCCTGGGCTCTACCAATCCTCTCACCTCGGCCTCACAAAGTGCTGGGATTATAGGTGCCACTGTGCCTGGCCTTGATTGATTTCTTAATGATGCATTTTAAAAAGACACAGCTCTGCCAGATAATGTCATTCAGCTGCAGATTACTGGTCATGAAAGCTCCCTATTGCCTTATGATGGACTCAGCTTCTGGAGTTATGCTCCTAACACTATGATTTCATTTCATCCTAGTTAAAGTAATGTAGAAACAGGCAATTTTTTGTTACATTTAGCCTCCAAGTCTAGAGTTGTCCTCACTCTGTCTGGTATTACTGTAATTTTATTCCCAGTTCTTTCTCCACGAGCATTTCTTCTCTGAATGTCTTTTAAAAAATCTCACAAGTACAACCTCTGTGGAAAGCAGTGTGGCGATTCCTAAAAGCTCTAAATATCAACCTCCCATATGACCCTGCAATCCCCCTACTGGGAATATACCCTGAAGAACTCAAATCACTCTATAAAAAAGATACCTGCACACGTATGTTTATC
>CAUYQG010022188.1:0-10480 GCA_963574415.1 Tarsius wallacei
CCACTCCCACCCCTCCTGTTCAACATAATATTGGAAGTCCTAGATCAATCAGACAAGAGAAGGAAATCAGAGGTATCCAAATAGGAAAAGAGGAAGTTAAGTTATTCTTCTTTGCAGATGACATGATTCTATACCTCAAAATCTAAGAGAATCTGTCAAAAACCTCCTTGCACTGATAAAGGACTTTGGCAAAGTCTCAGAGTATAAAATAAGTGTGCAAAACACAGTCTCATTCCTATACACCAACAATAAGCAAACAGAAACCCAAATAAAAAGTAAAATCCTATTCATAATAGCAACAAAAATAATGAAATACCTCAGCATCTTCCTAACCAGTGAAGTGAAAGACCTTTACAACAAAAACTATAAAACACTGCTCAAAGAAATCAGATGACACAAACAAAGGGACAAATATTCCATGCTCACGGATTAGAAGAATTAACATTGTTAAGATGTCCATCCTACCCAAGGCAATCTACATATTTAACGCAATACCTGTTAAATTACCAGCAGCATTCTTCTCAGACTTGGAAACAACAATACGGGAATTGATATAGAAACATAAATGATCACAAATAGTCAAAAAAATCCTTAACAAAAAAAAAAAATTAAACAAACAAATTGCAAGGTGTCACAATCCCAGACTTTAAACTTTATTATAAAGTTACAATAATCAAAACAGTCTGGTGATGGTACAAGAACAGGCATATAGACCAATGGAACAGGATTGAGATTCTGGAAGCAAAACCTCAATTTCTCAATCAACGCATCTTCAACAAAGTCTCCACCATCAACCACTGTGGAGAGGAGAACCTATTCAGTAAATGGTGCTGGGAAAACGGGCTGACCACATGCAGAAGATTAAAACAAGACCCCTACCTATCACCATTCACAAAAATCAACTCTAAATGAATTAAAGACCTAAACATAAAACCTCAAACTGTAAGAAGCTTAGAGAATGCAAGAAACACCCTTATGGAACTTAGAACTGGCAACCAATTCCTGATCAAAATCCCAAGTGCCCATGCCATAAGAGATAAGATAGACAAGTAGGACCTCATCAAACTGAAAATCTTCTGCAAAACCAAAGAAACCATCAAGAGAGTAGGAAGACAGCCCATGGACTGGGAAAAAATATTTGCTAACTGTATATCTGATAAAGATCTAACATCTAGGCTCTATAAGGAATTCAAATATGCTGAAGAGAAAAAAAAAACAGCCCCTTTACAAAGTGGACAAAAGATATGAATAGATATGAATAGACACTTCTCAAAAGAAGACATGAGCAGCCAACAGATACATGAAAAAAATGCTCAGATTCACTAATCATCAAAGAAATACCACACTGAAATACCACCTAACTCCAGTCAGAATGGTCATCATAAATAACTCAAAAAACAACAGATATTATAGAGGATGCAACATAAAGGGAACACTTCTACACTGATGGTGGGAATGTAAAATAGTAATAGTAACAGCCTCTGTGGAAAACGGTGTGGTGATTCCTAAAAGTTCTAAAAATTGACCTTCCATACGACCTTGCAATTCCCCAACTGTAAATAAACCCGGAGGAACTCAAATCACTCTATGAAAAAGATACCTCCACACACTGCAGCATTATTTACAATAGCAAAAACATGGAACTAACTGTGCTTCCCGTTGAAAGAGGACAGGATAAAAAAAAAAATGTGGTACATGTACATGATGGGATATTATGCAGCCATAAAGGACAAAATTATGAACTTCACAGCAACTTGGATGAACTTAGAGTCTATAATACTGAGTGATCTATCATAGAAACAAAGAACTGAGTACCACGTATTCTCACTCATAAGCAGAACTTGAACAATTATCATAATACTATAAGAAAGGAATTGGCAGTAGTGGCAAACTGCCAGGGGAAATGGGGGTTGGGGACACAACTTATCAACAAGGGTACCTGCATAATGAACATTTGTATACCTAACCCTGAATTGTACACCACATCTTTAAAATTAAAAATTAAAAAAAAAAGAATGCCACAAAGCTCATTGCTCTTACTGAGATTTAGTAATTTTAGATTAATAAATGTGCTCTAGATTTTTGTTGTTGTTGTTAAATCCCAGAGTTTTGAAATTTTGATTCTGGAAAATTTCATCAGTTTTACTTTTTTAATGCTTTTATGAAGGGAATAATTTTCGGAGATCTTTATTTCATTTGTTTTACAAGCTTTCTCTTTCTTTCTCTCTCTCTCTCTCTCTCTCTCTCTGTCTTTTTTTTTTTTTGGTCCTAGTCTGCAAAGACCTATATGATCTTTTCTTTTCCAATTCATCTCCTGCTGGCCTTCCTTAGTTCACTCCCCACCATAAATGGTACTCTATTAAGATTACCGTGCTGTAGTTGTATACCTAATCCTTGACTGTACCCCACAATATCATAATAAAAAATACTGATTATAAAAAAAAAAAAAGGACTACCATGCTGTCTCCCAAGCTTGGACTTTTATACTCAGTATACCAACTATTTGGAAAAATCTTTCTCTAGGTCTTTACTTGTCTTTCTACCCTCACTTTCAATGCTTAGAAAGGCTATCTTACTTAAAGTAGACTTTTTTTCTGTCCAAATTTTCAATCACAACATCCTTTGAATTTTTTAATTGCATTTTCCCCAAGTCACAATTATTTATTTGCTTGTCTTTTTGGTTTTTGTCTCTCATTTTTCAATGGAAAGACAGGGACCATGTCTATTTAGTTTCACAGGTTTTTCTACATACTTAGTACAATACCTTGTACATACAATTTGCTTAATAAGTATTAAATAAATAATAAGAAATAAAAATAAAACTAAAATAATAGTGAAAATAAAAATTGAGTACACATGGGATGATAAAGAGTTATTAAAAGAATTTATATTTCATATTAAAAGATCACATAAATTGATGTGATAAACAGAAAAACAAGATATGAAATACAAGTAGTAGGCAAAAAGTTGAGTAAATATCCAATTTTAAATGTATTAAAACACATTTTTTTAAAAACCCAGCAATGCAATGTCATTATATCTACACTATATTAACTAAATAAAAATAACAATAATATCCAGTACTTCAGAACTGGCACAACACTAATGGCTAGCAAGTCGGCAGCTCATGTGAAGACTCTAAAAATGTTTAGCATCTTTAACATAGCAATAA
Source organism: Tarsius wallacei (assembly GCA_963574415.1). Lineage (NCBI taxonomy): Eukaryota > Metazoa > Chordata > Mammalia > Primates > Tarsiidae > Tarsius > Tarsius wallacei. The sequence continues at coordinate 3,173 of CAUYQG010022188.1, forward strand.
TACTTCTAAGAATCTAAAGAGAGAATCCAAAATACAGAAAAAAATGTATTTTTAAATGTTCATTGCAAAATAGTAATGACAATTTTAAGATAGATAACTGTCCAACATATGGAAATAATTAAGTAGATTATAGCATATTACCTCAATAATATTTTATGAAGTTGCTAAAATAATTTTGAAGATTGTAGTATAAAACAAAAATGTACCAAAGTAAGTTTAAAAAAAGTATAAAACTTCATAGGCATTTTTGACTAAAATTTTGATAAACTATTTGTAAGTATAGGGACACAGTTAATGTAGACATATAAAGAAAAAGAAATAAGGTAATATGAACATTTAAATTAATTAAATATTAATTATTAATATTAATTAACATTAAGAAAATTATTTATTTTATTTAAAATTTTATCTGTTTCTATAAAATTTTCATAGTTAATGAAATATATAAGGGACAATAAAAACTCAGATTCACATTATGACACTAAAATCTATTGTAATTATACCATGTTTTTCTTCTTTGTTATCTCAACTACCTATTTTTTACACATAAAATTGTGACATTTGATTTTAGCAATCATTTCACCTAAAATGATTTCTGCATAAGTTTTTGTAAAAGGCTCAGTGCACATTTTAAAAAAAATAATGAAAATAATGAAAAAGCCATTATAGTGGTTACAGAGGTTGTAAGAGGCAGAGTCTAAGAGAATGACAAAGAGGAAAAGAAAAACCTTTAATTTACTCATTATTTTCTCATAGTTGCAGTTATTAAGGAGTTTTTCCTCTCTGTGAATTGTTGAGCGATGGTGTGTGCTCTATATTATCAGCAAGATTGTATGTGGCAAAAATTGAATGTGTAATGCCCTGCCCATGGCCAATCTAATAAAAAAAGCAAACTTTTCTATGCAGTTTTTATATTGGAAACACATGATTGTCAAACAGCCGCCACCATTTTACACCAGTGAATATGTTTTTATTTACCTTTTATCAGTCCTCTAAGCACATGTATTCCTTTCAGATTCTTGTTAGCGCTGAAACTTGGTCCTGAAATTTTACCTTTATATATGTCAGAACAGCTCATTTCCTTGGGGCAATATCCTTGGGCTTTAACATCCTGTTGTTTTCCAGTTATCTGGAGATGAGAAGATATGGTATAACTCCAACAATAGCTTTCATCACCTAGCCTCACTTCCCATCATGACTGAACATGTTTTTTTATTTCCTACACTTTGGGTTCTTCACACCTGCCCCTAACTTCATAACCTCCCCGCAGGAGTTTTGAACCTATTTTTGAACATTAGCAAAGCACCATAAATCCCTTAGAAAAAGAACTACCTATGGTTTATCATGCCGCAATTTGACAGACCTAACCTTATTTCTTACCTAACCATTAATTGAAAGTGAATACTTCTTTCTCCTGGGCCCTGTAACTGACTATAAGTTAGACATTTCTCACTACTTTGCCCAATCCCATAAAATATACTTGCCACTCTCCTTGGGTTTGATTCTGGGCTTTTGGACTTTCCCAATAGTCTAATTCTCCAAGTTGAGGCAATTTCGAGCTGATCTCAGAAACTTTCATCCTTATAGTTGTCCAGCAATTGTATGGCAGGTAATAAAATATATAAAAGTAGCAAGAGAAAACAAAAGCTCAGTGAAAAATAGATTTAACCCATAAGCCAATTCAGAATTCCCATTGGATAGGAGAAAGGGGAAGAAAACTCAAAAGGTTGTCTTAAGGTAGCATTTTAGGTGAGAACAGGAGTGCCAGTAGAATTGAAAATAGAGTGTTTATGCAATTTCAGTGCAGAGTGTGAACACTGAATGCACATTGGAGACTGTATTGACTTTTCTGTAGAAGGTTGCTAAAGGTAACAGTGCAACAAGCTGAATAATGTAAAACAAGTAACTTTAATAATAAGACCTTTGCAAAAACAATGTGGTTACTACACTTATGGAAGAGAGAGAAATAAATAATCTGTTGCCCTTACTGTCATGGCAGTCAGGCAGAATTGTACTATAACTGAGATAAAAGAACAGTATAAGATGCTTTTGCACCATGTAGCCATAGGCCATTATCTTATGCATTCCTTCAGTTTAAAGAAGATACTGAAGTGAGCCAAAATGTGGGGAACAAAAGAAATGATGGAAGCTACACCACCATAGTCATAATCTCATTCAGAACACTATCAGTGGCAGACTTTTAAAAGTCACTTGAAGGATGAGTATCTTAGGAACCTTAAGAGAATCTTCTAATAATTTTTTTTAATTTAGCATAGTTTTAAATTTTTAAAAAATTGTGAGGATAATACAGAGCTTCTATATACTCTATACTTAGTTTCTCCTATTATTATACATTTGTCACAATTAATTAACCAATATTGAAATGTTTTCATTAACAAAAGTTCACAATTGATTTTACTTTTCTGAGATTTTGCCTAATGTCCTTTTTCTGTTGTAGAATATTATCCAGGATACCACATTACATTTATTTGTCATGTCTTCTTGGGCTCCTCTTGGCTATGAGAGGTTCTCAGAATTTCTTTGTTTTTGATGACCTTGACATTTGTGAGGAGTAACGGCCAGGTACTTTGTAGCATGCCCCTCAAGTAGAATTTGTGTGATGTGTTCCTCATGAATGAACTGTGGTTATATGTATTGGGGTAGAAGACCACAGAGGTAAAATGCTATTCACATCAGATCATATCGAGCAATCAAGAGAACGTTCTATGAACATGATTTATTACTGTCAATTTTTATGTTAATAACTTGGCTGAAGTAGTAGGTTTAAGGTTTCTCCACAGTATAGTTACTCTCCATCCCCTTCATACTGTATTGTTTGGAAGGAAGTCACTATGCAAAGCCCACACTTAAAGAGTGAGAAATTGTGTTCTACTTCCTTGAAGGTGGAGTAGCTACATAAACTTTTAGAAATATTTTCCTCTGTTTGCTTTTCGACAGTCATGTGTTACATAATGACCAGGAAATGTTCTAAGGAATGCATTGCTAGGAAATTTGCCACTGCATGAACATTGTAAAGTGTACTTGCACAAACCTAGATGATACAGTTTACTATACACCTATTAGGCTTCTAGGCTATTAGGCTCAACACCTAGGATATATGATATACCTACTACTCCTAGGCTCCAAACCTGTATGGCATGTAACCGTACTGAATACTATAGGCAATAGTATTTGTATATCTAAACATTTCTGAACACATACAAGATACAGTAGAAATACAGTATTATAATGGTATGGGAATACCATTGTATATTGGTCTGTTTACCAAAATATTGTTATGTGGCACATGACTGTATATTAAATGATTTACTTATACCAGTATGGAATCACAGATTTTACACATTGGGTTATAATCTAATACCACTTTATTTTGTTGCTCAAATTGTTACATACAGCACTGGTCATTGTGAATTCTTTTAGTTGGTTTCTGTGTCTGTCTGACATAGAATTGTATAATTGTGGAGATTTTTTGCTTGTTTTTAGTACTCTTATTTTCTGGCACCACGATTTGCTCCAGGCTCATCTTGGTGTGTTTCATGTTCAAGTCCTAGAATTAGCTGTTTCTCCAAAAATTCTTGTTTTTTTTTTTTAATTAGACAATAGTATTAAAAAGGAGATCTAAGCACTCAGTTAAGCTTGTTACTTTTGGGGTATAATTTCTTTTTGGCCCTTTTACTGGTAGAACAAGCAAATATAGTTGTCCCTCAATATCCATGGGGGTTTGATTTCAGGATCCCTTGTAAATACCAAAATCCACAGGTGCTCAAGTCCCATACATAAAATGGTATAGTATTTTCATATAACCTATGCACATCCTCCTGTATATTTCAGATCATTTCTAGACTACTTATAATACCTAATACAATGCCTACATATCACTTTGTTTTCATGGATTCAATTTAGTTCTTGGTGAATGGCAAATTCAAGTTTTGTTTTTTGGGAGTTTTGTAACATTGTATTTTCTCCAAGTATTTTCAGTCCGTGGTTGGTTACATCCATGGATAAATCCATGGATGCAGATCTCATAGGTTTGAAAAGTCGATTTTATATGTGAGTATACTAACATGTATATGTGTGTGTATATGAATATATTTCTATATGCAACAATAAGTATCAATATTAGGCTAAACATCATACTAATGTCTCCAACAGTAATCCATTACTACACAGATCATTCTAGACTTCTTCCCTTGTTTATCTGTAGCCTTCCACTTCAACAGTGAATAACCTGATTCCCACTATTACCCATCCATTAATTTATTCTAGCGCAGTATACATATGGAGGAGTTCCATATTTCTTAAGCTGTACCACATGTAGGGAAAATGTGTCTTGATCAACTAGAGTACAGCGTTCATGTTGAGTTCCTTTTGCCTTTCGTCTTCCAGGCTCCATCATTTCCAAAGTTACTTTTGTCAGGAAATTTCCCCCTATTTCCTACAGTGAGGTTGTTTCACCAATTTGTAATACAGTTAGATTCTTTTGTCATAGTCTAAATTCTCCTGAACTAAATCTTTTTTTTGAAGTGTGCATACATTAAAGTTTACTCTTGTGCTATAAAGTTCTTTGTGGTTTTGACAAATGCATAGTATTATATATCAGCCACTATGATATACAGAATAGTTTCACTACTTTATAATAATTTTGCTGTGCTTCATCTCTGAAAAGGAGCAAGCACTGATCTGTTTATCATCTCTAGAATTTTGCCTTTGCTAGAATGTCATGTAAATGGCCAGCTTCAAGCTTTCTACATTTTTCTCTTTAACTCAGTAATAGGAATTTAAGATTTACCCACACCTTTGCATGACTTAATGGGTTATTACTTTTTTTTAATCACTAAATAGTATTTCATTCTATGAATGTACCACATTTTGTTCATTCTTTCTCCTATTGACATATTTGTTGCTTCCAGTTTTAGGTGATTATAAATAAAGCTGCTATAAACATATGTATGCAAATTTTTGTGTGGACATTAGTTTTCACTCAGTTGTGTAAATAACTAGGTGTGTGATTGCTGGATTATATAACAAGACTTACTACCTTTATAAGAAATTGCCAAACTCTCTTCCAAAGTAGCTGTGTCAGTTTGCATTCCCAGCATCAATAAATGAGAGTTCTTGTCATTTAACATTCTCCCCAGCATATGGAATTGTCAAGTTTTGGTTTTATTTTAATTTTACTCATTTTAATAAGTATATAGTGTTACCTCATTGTTTCAATTTGCAATTCCCTGATAATATGACGTTGAGCATACTTTCATGTGCTAATTTGCCATCTGTATATCTTTTTTGATTTGGTGTCTGTTTAGATCTTTGGCCCATTTTAAAAATTGGGTTAGTTTCATATTAATGTACTTAAGAACCCTTTGCATATTTGGGGCATACGATTTTATCAAATATATTTTGAAAATATTTTCTTCCCATCTGTGGCCTGTCTCTTCATTCTCTTAACAGGGATTTTCACAGAGCAGTAGTTTTGAATTTTAATAAATTTCAACTTATCAATATTTTTTTCTTTCAATGACTGTGCTTTTGGTGTTATATTTAAAACTTCATTGGCAAACCCAAGGTGACCCGGATTTTCTCAGCATTTTTAATAAAGAATTTTATTAAAATATAGCATTAAAGTACACCAATCTTATGTTTGCAACCAGCTTAACAAATTATTACAGGCAGAGCACATCCATTTAACTACAAACTAACTCAAAATATAAACTATACCACAGGGGTCAAATCTGACCTGGTACCTGTTTTCATACAGTCTGCAATTTAAGAATATTTTTACATTTTTACATAGTTGGAAAACATAAAAAGAAGAATTACATATTTTACAAAATTTACATGAAAACTACATGAAGTTCATATTATGATGTTCATAAATTGTCATATTTTTCTTTTTTTATGTCTTGTCTATGGCTACCTTTATACAAGAGCAGAGTTGAATTATTGTGACAGAATCATTTAACTTGCAAAGCCTCAAGTGTTTACCCTCATGTCCTTTATGAAAAAAGTCGCCAGCCCTTGGTATACAATATCACCAGTACCTCAAAAGCCCTCATCATGAACAGTCATATCATTATACTTCCAAAAGTATTATTCTATCTTTTTTCACCCTAGATTAGTTTTGTGGTATTTTTTGCACTTGATATAAATAGAAATGTATAATGCATACTGCTGTGTCTGGCTTCTTTCACTCAACGTTTTGTCTGTCAGAAATATCTATAGATATTACTGTATGTTGTATGTAGTGGTGATTGACTTTTTATGACTGATGGAAATAATAAATGAGTATATATACACATATTTTCTATAAATGTATACATATGTGTAAATGTACTTGTGTGTGTATATATATTTGGAACTAATATAATTAATGTTGCTGGAAACACTTGTTTGTATCTTTCTCATTGTCTACCTGCATGTAGACAGAGATATGTTAGATACGTACCTGGATGTAAATATCTGGGTCATAATATATACAAAAGTTAAGCTTTAGTAGATAATGTCAAAGAGATTTCTAAAGGATTTTATGAACTTTTATTTCCACCAGCACTGCATTATGATTCTAGTTACCTTATACATTACTAGCACATGGACTATAAGTTTTCTATTATAGACACATATAATACATAAATTTTTCTACTTAGGATAATGCCTTGTGGCATCACATTGTGGCTTTTAAATTATTTTTCCTAATGACTGATGATATAAATCTAATTGTTCTATTATTAGATATTTGAAAGACTTCTTTTGCAACATATATAGTTTTACATATATATTATGTATAATTATACATAATACTACATACATAAAACTATACTTATAGTTTGAAACATGTGTTTAATATATAATAATTAAATAAATATGTATTATTATATAAATATCTTATCTGCATATATATTGCTATATAATACAATATAATATAATACATACATAATTTATATATTACTATATGTGTGTGTATATATATATATATGATTTGAAATATATGAAAAATATAGAAATTGCAAGCATCATATTCTTCCCTTCAACTTTTCACTCTCTTTTTTATACTGCATTTTGAACATCAGAATTCCTAATTTAATTAAAGACCACTTCAACATTTTCCTTTATGGTTAGTGCTTTCTGAGTCCTGTTTAAGAAATTCTAGCCGGGCTCGGTGGCTCAGCCTGTAATCCCGCGCCTTGGGAGGCTGAGGTGAGTGGATTGCCTGAGCCCGTGGGTTCAAGACCCGCCTGGGCAACTTGGCGAGCCCTCATCTCTACAATAAATCAAAAATTAGCCGGGTGT
>CAUYQG010022189.1:0-30083 GCA_963574415.1 Tarsius wallacei
CTGGGATTACAGGCTGAGCCACCGAGCCCAGCCTTCTTATCCTTCTATTGAATTTTCATCTCAGCTGTCATAATGCTAAATTTCCAAGAGCTCTGTTTTTGTTACATAAATGTATCTTTTTGCTTGTTATGGTTTTATAAATTTATAACTTTCTCTTATCACTTTTAAGTATTAATGATAGGATTTTTCGTTTGCTATATTTTCTTCTCCTTGCATTAACATTGCTTTCAAGTTTTTTTCTCTACTTGTTTTTTTGGTTTTTTTTTTTTTCCTGCCCCTGTTTTTCATTTTGGAGACTTTCCTTAAATGCCTGGGTATGGAACTATCTAGAGAGGTATCTATGACTGAGGTGGCTTCTCTAAATGTATCTGGCCATGACCCTTCTTGTTCATATCTTTAGATCTTTTCTTATGGTCCAGTCTGATTCTGAAGTTTGGCAGAAACTTCCAAACTTCTGCCTTGAAGATGTTAGCCCAATTTGTATGCCTGGAGACTGAATTGAGGAAGAAAGATAAAGATCTTAGTGGACAGTCTGTGCTTTCACTTGACCCACTACATTTGGCTTGGTGTTCCCACATTAGCTGCATTTGCTGCTCCTTCCTGGAGTAAACCCCAGGCTCCTGTCAGTGTCATGGAATATGCGCGCGCGCGCGCGTGTGTTGTGTGTGTGTGTGTACATGCATGTGTGTGTCTGGTGTCTTGGGAAGCCATTGCCCAACTATGAGGAGTGGTCTAATTACTTCTTAAATAAACTTCCAACAAATCCTTGCTCTATCTGCCTCACCTTTACACCATAATACCTGCTCCTACAAATGCCTGAGTCATTTTAGGACTCTGTGGCTTTATAAATTTATAACTTTACAAATTTATAACAAATCAGTAAGTATCTACCCTTCTGAGATTTGTTAATTTAGTTTTCCGTTCTTCCCACCTGCTCCCACTTTATTGTCTGTTGAGGGTGCAACGTGTTTTATACAGGCATTTGAATTGGTTTTCAAGTTGAAGAAGTGGGTACATGCTTCTCTTCGGTGTACCATTTAGTACGTTCAGTAGCTGGGGTTATTTCAGGATGGTGAAAAAATATAATAAACCAAAATATGTTTCAGGCCAAATGCAGACACGCTTCTCAAATTAGTAAATACTTCTGAATATTTTTTAAGGAAGAGAAAATAAAAGGGAACTAAAATTTATTGAGCATTCTATTGCAGGGTATTTGCTTAGTGGTTTATATACTTTATGTTTTCCTGAGAAGCCTACAAAACAGTTATTGTTATTCCCACTTTGGAGATGGTAACCCAAACTTAGAGAGGCCAAGAAACTTACAATTATATGACCAGGAAGTGAAAAAGCCAAGATTTAAGCCAGCCTGTGTGATTTTTAAAGCTGCCATCTTCCCCGTGTTCTCTATTATTCATCATCATTGAAAACTACTTGTGAGAACTTTAATAACTCACAGGAACTGAATCTGTACCTCTAAGGTGAATAGTTTAGTAAACAAAATAAGTCATGTTGTTGAGATTATCAAGCTTAGATCTACAAATTAAGGGGACTCTACGACTAGTCATCAACTTACTGTGACTATTTACAATTCACAAAGTCTCTCATAAGGTAGCATTCCCCCATGTACAAAGAGAAGGTTGAGAAGATGTACTCAATTTCGTGTTCACCATGGAAAGGACCCACATGTCTGCGACTGCAGCCAACTTTAGTGTCAACATTAACCTCTCCTGTCATCAAACAAATAACTTTAAATTATAAGGCAAAGATACTCTACAGCTCAGTTCATTCAATGGGGGTCTCAATTTGACCTCTAAGTCCTCAGACACTCTATTAAATAGAATTGGAGGTTACCTAGGAAGCCATAGAAGGCAGGATCTAGTATCTATGACAGGGCCTAAGTCAACACAATGTTGGTTAAAAATAATACACCAGTGAAAGATTTATTTTGGCATTTATGGAAAAACCTTAACTGGAACAGAAAGAGAAGAAGGTTTTAAAAAGATTTGTTTTTGCTTATTTATTTAGGAAACCAAGACCATTTTAAAGACTCACTCAATACATGAAGATAGTATATGAAAAATGAGCATCATCATAATTTTTTCATATTCAAATACAATTGAATTTTTGATATGTAAATATGAAGAATGAATATCCAGGACATGGAAGATGTTGAAATGCTGTAGAGCTTTAATACCATAATGACAAAAGACCCTGGAATTCTAGGAGAGTGAGATATATTACTGGTATTTTGAAAGTTTAATTATTTTTATAAAATAACTACTAAGAAGTAGAAGAAGAAGATAGAGCAAGAAGAGACCCCCCTTTCCTCTTATTCCCCCGTACTCATTTAAATATTCATAAAATTACTTAATTATTCATTTAGTCATTCATTTGTTTGTTTATTGAGACGCAGTCTCACTCTGTTGCCCAGACTGGAGTGAAGTGACACGGTCATGGCTACTGCAGCCTCGACCTGCTGGGCTCAGGGAAAACTTCCACCTCAGCCTTCCAAGTAGCTGAGTCTACAGGCCTGTGCCATCATGCCTGGCTAATTTTTTTTATTATTTCTTGTAGAGACAAAGTCTTACCACGTTGTCCAGGTTGGTCTAGAACTCCTGGGCTCCTCTTACCTTGGCCTCCCAAAGTGCTGAGATTATAGGCGTGAGCCACTGTGCCTGGCCCTATAAAATAATTTTTAAAGGTACTCAAAATCATCCCCTGTGAGCAAAGAGTTGGACATTTTCCAGATTCCAATATGAATCTCCACCATCTCCAATATCTGCGGCGGGGAATAAAGAAATAGTAGTCACAACTAATCTGAGCTTCAGACCACAACAAAAGAAAGACCCCAAACCACACGACAGGCTCCGGGAGAGGAATAGGAATGACTCCCATGTGTACCCATACACACTGCACTGTGGAGATCTCTGCTGCCATCTGTCAGAAAGGAACTGGATTAACGAATGGTCTGGGCATAGAATCAAACCCCAGTCCTTGGAGGAAGAGGAGCACAAGAGAGTTACCTCCAGGTTTGGGCAAGAGACAGACACAGATCTGCAAACCCATGGAATACTTCAGCTTAAGCACACATTTGAAGAGTTTAGATGGGGCAATGGCTCAGGCTGAAATGGTGCTACATTCAGCCCACTTGCAAGTCTCTCAATCACATAGAGCGTCTCTTGACTAAGTTGTGACCGAGCACCAAGGTACCTTCCGGTTTGGACGCATTTTACACCAGATTGGCATTGTCAAATAGCTTAGTGCGCCTGGGCATGCGTAACTGCCACTACCTGTCCAAGGAAAGGCTTATTATATTCTAAGTAGATTTCTAGCCGTGGAATTTGTCACCCAATCTGCATTCCTTGTGAGCATTGTGGAGTGTCAGGGTTCAAAATGCCATCTCCAGTGACCAAGTTTTTGCTATTGCGAATAATGCTGCAATGAACATACATGTGCAGGTATCTTTTTTATGGGATGATTTGAGTTCTTCCAGGTATATTCTCGAAAGCAGGATTGCTGGGTTGTATCGAAGGTTGATTTTTAGATCTTTTAGAAATTACCGCACTATTTTCCACAGAAGTTTATTAGTTTATACTCCCACCAACAGTATAGAAGCACCCCCTTTCCCCCACATCCTCTCCAGCATCTGTTGTTTTTTGAGTTAACTATCTCAGGCTATTCTGATATAGCTACCCCAGGACCACTGCATGAGAAACAATCCTGACTGATGAAAGAGGAGCTGTGTCTTGGACACATTAGGGTCTAATGATTAGACTCTAATGTTCCCCTCCAGGATCCTTCCATGATCACTGGAAACCTGGACAAAGTGACCACACGGAAATTGTTACATGCTCTGTTTCGGGAAAAGTGAGTGATCTGTTTCTCTCTGCCCTAAAAAGAGCGATCTTCTCTACATGTACTGTGATCCCTTCTCTGAAAATAAAACCGATGACTTTCATTTAACATTCACATTGTACCATGACACCAAACCTAGAACTTTCGTGCACACGATGTGATGAAGAGGTAGATTATATCCGTTGATATTTTCAACATTTTCCACTCTCTATTTCTCATCCTGTCTTAGAGTTGATCTTCGGTGGTTAGATGCCCTGGACTTCGAAGAAAATCCTAGTTAAAGGCTCAGGGTTCTCAGGGTCATCACTAATGACTACTGTTATCATTGCTGACATAAACTTACGAACTACTAAACAAGCTTAACATAATTCACATGAATCAAGACGTCAGATAGGGGCACTTATCCTATCTCCCATTTGACTTATAGGTCTCATATTTTCTTCCCTTACAAAAGGTGCCATCATATCAGTTGAAAATTGAACTGTGGCTTAAAGTCAAGAGGTGACATCAATTAAAGCTATCCTTGGATGTTTATGAATGCAATGCTCAATTTATCACATAAAAACTATGTATCATAGGAGAAAAAGCTAAGCCACCAGGAATCTATAGGGGACCATGTTAAATACAAACAGAACAGGGCAGGAAATGGAGTGTAAGAGGGGACAGGTGATACAAAGTATTGTAGAAGAAGAACAAAAGGGAGTGATGACTTAGGTTAATGACTTCGGAAGACATAACGCCTGGCGTTTAGTAGTTGTGCAATATTCAAAATTCATGAAGTTTTCTTCAGATTTTCTTAGGACTTTCTTAAGAGGCAGCTAATCAATTAGGTGCTCACATAACCAAGAACAGATGCTGGCCACTGCTAAAGGAGGGATGGAGGAAGGAAGGATAAGTGGTGCAAAACCACCCACTGGGTACCATGTTCAGTACTGGTGGAGGGGGGCTCATTAGAAGCCCAAACCTCGTCTTCACACAGTATGCCTAAGTAACAAATCCTCACCTGTACCCCATGATTTTAATATACAATACAATTTTTAAAAGAAAAAAATAATAAATGCTTGACTCTACCAACAGAATGTTTTTAAGAGACGGTAAACTGAAAGGATATCTGGTCGACCTATAGAAATTCTATTGCCATCCCCAAAGAAATGTAATGCATGTTATGTTCATTTCCTTTGTTCTACTTTCCTTCCAAAGGATCTTACATATTTATAACCAACAGAAGCTATCTTTTTAATAGCCTAACAGGATGGGGTAATGGAACAGAAAATGAGAATGGCGCTGAAGCATGGGTCAATTTTTGACAGAGCAAAACAATTTTTTGATTGGTGTGTTTTCTGAAAATGTTTTTAGATACTGACAAAGCAGAAGTTTGTCATGAAGCCAAGGAAGTTGAAGTTTCAGGCCTCCTCACTTGCACAGGTTCTTTCCAAGCCCTTTTTTCTTAACGAGACTCCTCAAAATTGTATAAGCTCCAGGCCCAAGGCATGTGCAACGACTGACAGACAGAGCAAAACTGACCCAATTCGGTTTTAGCACTCATTGTACATGTTCACGAAGCTAGTTCTAATGCTTTTGAAATACAGTGAGAGCTAGTTTGTGACTACCAAAGGAAAATTTCCTGCTGCGAAGCTAGTGTTACCCACATTCATCATGTTTCCCGACTTCACAAGTTAATTTCAGAAAAGCTATTAACGTTCTCTCAAATGTCTTCCCTGTACTTTTCCAACATAACATTTTAGAGAGTGGTGGAGTACCAACGTTTATCCAAGAACTTCAGATCATCTTTATACTTTGTTTTTATAATAATCATGATAAGAGTGTTGAAATAACTAACAATTATTGAGGGATTACGATGTGCCAGTCACTATGCTAAACTACTTCACATGCATTGCCTTATTCAATCTAATTTTTTAAAGTAACATTTGGGCCGGGCTCGGTGGCTCAGCCTGTAATCCCGTGCTTTGGGAGGCCGAGGTGAGTGAATTGCCTGAGCCCGCGGGTTCAAGACCCGCCTGGGCAACTTGGTGAGACCTCATCTCTACAATAAATCAAAAAAATTAGCGGGGTGTGGTAGCGCGCACCTGTAGTTCCAGCTACTTGGAAGGCTGAAGCGGAAGGATCGCCAGAGCCCAGCAGGTCGAGGCTGCGGTGGCCGGGAGCGGCCACTGCACTCCAGTCTGGGCGACTGAGTGAGACTCCAACTCAAAAAAAAAAAAAAAAAAGTAACATTTGATCTTTAGAATCACTGCGATCCAGAGGCCCTGACCTGATCTCCTGGCACTGACTGCCATTGCCAGGCACCAGGGGAACTCCACTTTGGATAGGACAGCATTGCCTTCTCATTAAAATAAAATTTTTAAAATGCATCCTTCTGATCTTTTCAGCATCATGTCAGCCCCTTGAAGGCAGGGATCATTGTATATCACTGTTGTCTCCCTTACTGCATTTAGCAAAATGCCTTGCACAAGCAGATGCTGGTGGAGTCCTCAGAGAATCACTGTCTCCAAATGTTCCTTCCAACTTGACCAAATCCTAGGCTCCCAATTCTTAGGCTTATTTATTGTCATGGAAGATGCCTGTCCTATTTCCCACAAATCAGGGTTTCTGCTGTGACTAGTTTATCAAGAAAACAAGCTGTTTTTTCTTTACTCTCTACACTATCACACACCACTTCTGGTATCCAGATGTGTGGGGAGTTTTTCCACAATAATTCAGCTCAGTTCTCTGGCAGACACCAAATGGGTATCCTGTAATTCAATTCCATTCGACTCTGACTCTTCCTTCCTAGAGATAGCATCAGATCCCACAAGTTAAGGGTTCAGTCCCACAAGACAGGTGCAGGTCGTCACCTGTGCTTCAGACTGACCAGTGATATATCAGAGGTTCCCACAACCCCTCCCTTGGGTTTGGTCAAAAGAACAGTTTATTGACTAAATTATGGCTTATTGTAAGAGGATACAATTCAGGAGCAGTCAGGTGGAAGAGACACAGGAGTCAAGGTATGTGGAAGGGGCCATGGAGCTTCCTTGTCCCCTAGTACCTCCATGTGTTCAGGAGCCTGGAAACTCTCCAAACACCGCTTTTGGGGGGTTTTAGGTAGGCTTCATTATGTAGACCCGATGGATGAGATCATTGGCCATAGTGACTGGCTCAACCTCCCACCCCTCTCCCTGACCTACGTTCTAATCACTGTGTCAGTTCCCCTGGCAACCAGTGGTTATCTAAGGGTTTCCCCCAAATCAGCTCATTAACATAAGCTCAGTTGTGGTTGCCAGGGACTTATGGGCTGGTCTCAGTGCCTCACACCTACAATCCCAGCACTTTGAGACCACAGCAGGAGGATCACAGGAGTTTGAGACCAGCCTGTGCAACAAGGTGAGACTCTGTCTTTATAAAAATTTTTAAAAAGTAGCTGGGCATGTTGGCATGCATCTGTCATCCCAGCTACTCAGGAGGTTGAGGTGAGAGCATCACTGAGCCCAGAATTTCAAGGCTGTGGTGATCTATGGTTGTACCCACTGTATTCCAGCCTGGGGGACAGAGTGGGACTCTGTCTCAAAGAGAGAGAGAGAAGAAAGGGACTTTTTATGAATAACAAAAGACTGTTGGTTCACCTTCATTGCTAGGAGCTTTTGCAGGAATAGAGAACAAAAGACCTAATATAGCAAAAGATGTTCCCATCACTGTACTCACCTGTATTACTAAGGAAATCACAAGAGGTTTAGGAGCTCTGTGCTAGGAATGAAGATGAAGACCAAATATATATTTTCTATAAATCTCACGACCACACTATCAGAAGAGTGACAATGTTCAGCAGGTGGACCTGCCCTGCCTCTGGGCACTCACATGAGTCCTTGGACATTACCCTACAGTCTAGCTGATATGTCCTTGGAATTCGTATATCCCTGCATATATCAGAAAACCACAAGGAAATTCACAACACACTGCTAGGAAATACACTCACAGTTTCTGTAGCTGTCCAATGACGCTGCTGAAAATCATATCTACCTCACTGCAGGTAGAACACAGACTGCATTAATGAGCTCACACTTCCTCTCTGTTAGGAATAATTTGAAGGGCACAAAGATAGATCTAAAATGCAGCAAAGCAGGTGAGTGCATACAAAACATCACATAGCTATCACTTTCAGAGGAATAAAGAAAAGGAGAAATAGACATATGAATTCTTTATACATCCTTAGGAAAAGATCCAGACTTTTTTTTTTTTAACCATGCAATCTCTGAAAACTAAATTCAAGAATACAGAGTTAATACAGGAGATTCAGACCTAGGAAAGGGCTGGGAAAGCAAGTGGCTTTCATTATTTCTAACAGACTGTGTGCTTTAGGATTCCAATTTATTCAGCTGCCCCTACAAGCATTAGTGGTAAGTTATTGTGTACATGTTGCTAAATTTTCTAACTCTATGTTTCACAGTGGGAATTTGCACAGGGTGCCTGCTACATTTGTACCCATTTTTTTCTGAAGGAATTTTAGGTATGTTGAAGAATTCTCACTATTTCACCAAAAAAGCCAGCCACATGGTCATTAAAATTTTCTGTGGCATTTAAACTTAATATGACTAAGACTTGGTTATAAAATAAAATAACAGTCCATATTGGGAAACCTTTTAAAAAGCTGAATGAACCTTTTTATTCTACATACATCAGACTCTTAATGGCTTTTCAACAGTTTAGGCCATTTTGTGAAATTACCACAGCTGCTTCACATTAGCGCAGAGGTTTTGTTATAAAGGATAGCGTACAAACTGCTAAGTCAAACTCCATCGCCCCAAAGTCGATTTTGTTATTTATTCCTTGTGGGTCTTATGGTTTGCTTTGTTTTCTACTTAATAAAGACTTTCCAGGAATTTTCTAAAGTAAAAACAAAACAAAAAAAGAAACCTATAGTGTGTTCTCCTCAATGAAAGCACCCAAACAATTCAATTATTTATTGAGTGACTAATCATAACTGGCAATAGGCCTATTAAAATATCAAAACAGATCCTCAGAACTTCTAGAATCCCACCTTGCCATTTCCCTGAAGTTGCAGAAACAAGAAAAATACTCCAGCACAAATACATTGTTTTGCAAAAGAGAAAAATTAATATTGAATATAGTTCTTTTTCTACTTTAACCTCAAAATTAACACACACACACACACACACACACACACACACACACAATTGGACAACAAACTAGTTTTATTATTGAATATTCAGAATACTGTTTTGAAGTGGGCCCATGAAAACTGTGAGCAGACCACTTCACAAGTAGAACACTGAAGGAATCCTTTGCTACATTTTGCAGCCCACATAGCATTTTACACGTAAAGCCAAAGAAAACCTTTACAATGGCTTAATATGGGCTTAATAAGACCTACAAGGCCTTGTTATTTCTTCGTGCAGAAAAGGCTCCCTACTTTTAACCTAGATTTCTTTGATTTGAGTTAAAATTACTTTAATCATTGGACAAAAATTAATAAGTCTTTCTTAGCCATGTTACTAAATCCTAACTGAGATCTGTCCTTAAGCCAGTAAGTAAACTTGTGGTTTCAAAGTGTTATAATTCCTGAGGAAAGTAAAAATTTGTTAAAATCCACGTGCCCTCAGTTTGGGAAATGGTAATTGGTAGCTATACAGTAGCCAAAATAGCTATTCTTTTCTTTTTTTCTGAAGAATTTAATTTGTTGGCTTACATTGATAACATTACCTAAATTTAGTAAAGGGCTAAATTTGAGAGTAAATATTTCACACATGAATCTCAAAGACTTTCACAAGTACTAACTGAGTTTTCTAATGGCCATGGATGAAAAAAATATAGTTGGTCCTCAAGAAATATTTATAGATTTAATTCCTGTTTTATGAAAATAATTTTGTATCCATCTGTAAACTGGAAACAATTAAACGAGTGTTTGGGAGGATCTAACCCTATAAATTAGATCTAATACAGGACCAGGCATGTCAACAATTACAAAACGTAGTGGAGGAGATGAGGGCATGGGACAAGAAAGAGAAGAAATGAAGACAAAATAAAAGAAAGGACAAAAGGCAGGATGGAAGGAAGAGAGGGAGGAATAAAGAAAGGAAGAAAATTGAACCTCAAATGCTCACTTTGAAGGCTCCCTATAGATATTGCCTCAGAAAAGCAAGAAGCTTGTAGTTTTCTATATTTATACGTGACTAGTTACACTTCTCCATATTTGACTGTTTCTTTTATCATACATAAAAATATACTGTATATAAGCTATAATGACATTATTACATACATACACACACATTCAGCATCTTTTCTTCCCCCTACCATTTATATGTATGGGCAAAAAAAAAAGGTAATATGTATATACAAACCAAAATTTTTAGAAGTGAAACTTGAAAATTTTTGTTTGTTTTACTTTGGACATCTGTTATTTTAAACCATAATAGTATAATTACATTCAAAAGAGAAGTTTAATAAGTCAATTTTAAGTTTGGTTCTTCATTTCTATAGCCTTAAGTGCTCTCTGAAGTCTTGTTAATTGAAGATTTCACTGGTCAACATTTTTTGCTATTAGAAATCCTACACACTAGAATACTATATAATAGAAACCAATAGGATATAGTGTCATCCCTTGGTATCTGCAAGAGATTGGTTCCAGGACTCCCAGTGGATACCAAAATCCAATGATGCTCAAGTCTCTGGTATAAAATGGTGTAGTATTTGCATATAGCCTGTGCATACACACTCCTGTATACTTTAAATTATTTCTAGATTGCTTATAATACCTAATGCAATGTAAATGCTATGTTACAATGTTGTGCTGTACTTTTTTAGTTTGTATTTTTTCACTGATGCATTGTTTTTTTTTTTTTTGGTAAATGTTTTTGGCCCTTGGTTGGTTGAAGCTATGAATGTGGAACCCATGACTAGGGAGGAGTGACTGCGTATAGATTATATAGAAAGAGATTTATTATGCAAGATTAGTTCACAAAATGATGGAGGCTGGGAAGCACCGTGATCTGCCTCCTGCAAACTGAAAGCCCAGTTCCAGCCAACCCCAAAGGCCCACAGACCCAAGTCCTGGCTCAAGCACTGAGAACAAACGTGCCCTTTCTCTGCCTTTTGGTTCTACTTGGACCCTCAGCAGATTGGATGATGCTGCCCCATCTAGGGAAAAGCCACCTGTTTTACTCAGTCCACCAATTCAAATGCTGATCTGTTCAGAAAGCACCCTCACAGACATGCCAAGAAATAATGTTTGACCAGCTATCTGAACATCCCTTAGCCTAGTAAGTTGACACACTGAAATTAACCAACACTGCATGTGAATCAAATTAGCACGTATCTCATATGCAATATCACAGTATGACTTAATTTTTTGTAAATATAATAATGTTTGTCATCTACAAATAAATGATCATAATACAATTTCTAGGATCTTGTGTTTTAAAAAAATCAAGACTAAATAGAAATTTTGTATACTTTGCAGCTTGTTTTTTCTCGTTTAACATGTGTTGAAATTATCTTTAAGCACAATACAGATATGCAATCATATTTTGAGTTAAGCCAAAAAATAAAAAATGGGAAAAAATGAAGCCCCTCTCCATTATTATGGCTATCAAGAATACCATGAGGTTTCTTGGTATGTTTCAATCAAAATTTTTTAATATTATAATCTCAGGGAGAAAATGAAGCCAAATGTTAATTTTAAAAGAATGCTTAGTGATAATTAAACTCTAATCGAGCACAGAAATTTTGATGTTATAAACAAATGCTATTTTAATCCTACAAAGATTACTTATATTTGTAGTAATTGGCAAGCCTAATGCTCTTTTTAAAAATATAATATTTAATAAATATTTCTTGTGATAAGCAGAAACAGTTTGTACTTTCCAGATGTTGTTAAATATACAGAGGCTAGAACATTTCATTGTTCATGAAGTTATTTTTTGTACTGATACAAATACTTCTATCTTTTCTATTCACTTTCCATTCCTTCAAATATTTAGTAGTGATGTTATCAATTAAGTGTATTTATAATGCAAACAGGCTTGCATTGTCAAATCATTCTCCAGCATAAAAATGAACAGATGTAAAAAGAGAAAAGGAAAGAAAGAGAGGAGATTGCCTTGAATTAAACATTCACTGTATGTCAGAGACAAACCATTTTGTTTGCAAAAAATTAAGAATTGCATAATAAAATTTGACCTTTGTGCTTTTACTTTTATCTAAGCCCTAAAAACTGCAGCTGCTACAAACAAATGTAATAGTCTTCTTAGGAGTAGAATTGTCTGGTCATACGGTAAGTCTGTGCTTACTTTTTGAGAAACTGCCAAGCTGTTTTCCAAAAATGACTGTTTCATTTTATATTCCCACCAGCAATATTTGTTTGTTAACATGAAAACTTTGAATTGTTTAAAATATTTTGTTTAAGCCGGACTCGATGGCTCAGCCTGTAATCCCGCACCTTTAGGAGGCTAAGGTGAGTGGATTGCTTGAGCCCGCGGGTTTGAGACCCACCTGGGCAACTTGGCGAGACCTCATCTCTACAATAAATCAAAAATTAGCTGGGTGTGGTAGCGCGCACCTGTAGTTCCAGCTACTTGGAAGGCTGAAGCGGAAGGATTGCCGGAGCCCAGCAGGTCGAGGCTGCGGTGGCCAGAAGTGGCCACTGCACTCCAGTCTGGGCAACAGAGTGAGACTCCAACTCAAAAAAAATAAAAATAAAATATTTTGTTTAAAATATTTTGCTATAGCATACATACACTAAAGCATGTTGATGTTAAGTGTACAACACAATAATTCATATATCTATTTTTACATATATCTCATATAAATGGTGATTTTTAATTTTATATTTCATAGACTATATTTTTATTTTCATTTACTGCATATTTAATATATTTTATATAATCTATATATTTTATATAATCTATATTTATATAAGTATTTTCTTTTATCTTTATTTCATTATATAAAAAGAAATTTATTTTATAAAGCTATATATATCATGTGATATATATATATATATCTTTATCATATCTTAGATGCAGGAAGAGATTATTTCCAACAACCCAGAAGTTACCTCATGCCTCCCCTACACCCCGCAGAGGCCATAATTCTGATGTCTATTTCCACTTTTTATTGTACTTTATATAAATGAAATAACATTGTATTTAGTCTTTTGAGTCTAGTTAACTTAAAACATTATTTAAGTATAACCACAATTCAGTGGTTTTCTTAATACCTTCACAAATTTCCCCAGTCATCACCACTACATAATTCCAGAACATTTTTATCACCCCAAAAAGAACTCTGTGCCTCTTAGCAGTCTTGCCTGTTCTTTTCTTCCCCTAATCCCTGACAATCTGTAATCTATTTTGTCTCCATGAATTTGCCCATTCTAGGTATTTTATGTAAATAGTATCATACAATATGAAGACTTTTGTATCTGCCTTCTTTAATTTTCAGTAATGTTCATTCATATTGTAGCATGTATCAGTGCCTCATTCTCTTCTATGGCTGAATAGTATTCCACTATATGGATACACCATATTTGTTTATCCATTCATCTATTGATGGGCACTTGGGTTATTTATTTGGGGCCATTATGGATAATGCTGCTGTGAACACTTATATACAACTTTTTATGAACACAAGTTTTCAATTATTTCTTGGATCGAATTCTCCTAAGGAGTAGAATTGTCTGATCATATGATAAGTCTGTGCTTACTTTTTGAGAAACTGCCAAACTGTTTTCCAAAAATGACTGTTTCATTTTATATTCCCACCAGCAATAAATAGAGGGTTTCCATTTCTCTCATCTTCATCAACATTTGTTATTGTCTTTTTTTAAAATTATTGCCGGGCTCGGTGGCTCAGCCGGGCTCGGTGGCTCAGCCTGTAATCCCGCGCCTTTGGGAGGCTGAGGTGAGTGGATTTCCTGAGCCCGCGGGTTCGAGACCCGCCTGGGCAAGCGAGACCTCATCTCTACAATAAATCAAAAAAAAAATCAGCCGGGCGTGGAAGCGCGCGCCTGTAGTTCCAGCTACTTGGAAGGCTGAGGCAGAAGGATCGCCGGAGCCCAGCAGGTTGAGGCTGCGGTGGCCGGGAGCGGCCACTGCACTCCAGTCTGGGCGACAGAGTGAGACTCCAACTCAAAAATAAAAATAAAAAAATTAAAATAAAATAAAATAAAATAAAAAATCTCCAAACTGCTTTCCACAGGGGCTACACTAGCTGGCACTCCCACAACAGGGTATGAGCGTTCCCTTTTTTCCACAGCCTAGCCAACATCTGTGAATTTTGCATTTTTTACATATTTCATTGAAATCATAGTTATCCCGATGTCTAAGATTTTTGTCAACCCCTAAAACTGCATGCTCAAGGCCAATGAGGGCTCGCCTCACCTGAGTTCCTGTCCTAGCTACCCTTTCATATTGTTTGATCTTGTTTTCACCAATGCAAGTGCGACCTGTTGAAAAATAGAAAGTGTGTTTCGGCCGGGCTCGGTGGCACAGCCTGCAATCCCAGCACTTTGGGAGGCCAAGGAGAGTGGATTGCCTGAGCCCACAGTTTCGAGACCCACCCGGGTAATTTGGTGAGACCTCATGTCTGCAATAAATCAAAAATTAGCCGGGCATGGTAGTGCGCACCTGTAGTTCCAGCTCCTTGGAAGGCTGAGGCGGAAGGATCACCGGAGCCCAGCAGGTCAAGGCTGCAGTGGCCGGGAGCGGCCACTGCACTCCAGTCTGGGTGACAGAGTGAGACTCCAACTCAAAAAAAAAAGAAAGTGTGTTTCATACAAGAAGCGCTTGGAACCCTTTGCGACTGTGGTTCTGAATCTTTTGGGGGTTACAGAACCCACAGAAAATTGGAGGAAAGCGGCAGCCCCTTGGACATGTAAACTACATTCTGCATTTAATTTCAAGGGACTTCACAGACCCCCTTGAACTCCATCCAAGCCGGTTAGCCAGGCGTGGTAGTACGCGCCTGTAGTTCTGGCTACTTGGAAGGCTGAGGTGGAAGGATCGCTGGAGGTCAGCAAGTCGAGGCTGTAGTGGCTGGGAGCGGCCACTGCACTCCAGTCTGGGTGACAGAGTAAGACTCCAACTCAAAAAAAAAAAAAAAAAAAAGAATGCAATTCCAATTAGAGAGACTTCCACAAAGCTGAAGCCGAACTTCCTCTTTCAACTTGTGTTCTCATTTTCACTGCACCATCCTTCCCAAGAGAAAAAATGAAATAATTTTTACTTTCCATGACTTTTTACACTATCTCTTAAGTGATGGGGTATATGTGGTCTATTGCAGGGACCCCATGGTATGTTCGTTGCGCCCAGGTGATCTCGGAGAACAGAAAGTGCCTGATATTGGCAAGTCCTCCTGAGATCTGAAAAACTCCCCAAACAAAATGGAATAGCATGGCCGAAGCCTCATCCTGAAAAGGGATTATTGCTCGAAATTTAGTTACCTTGAACTGCAAGCGAAGAGTCTAATACGTCATCCATTAAATCTCTAGACCAGCCTGTTCCAACCTTGGCACTACTGGCGCTTTGAGCCGGGTGGATGATTCTTTGCTCTGGGGGTCGTTCTGTGCGCTGTAGAGTGTTGAACAGCTGCCCTGGTCTCTACCCTCTGCCCGACCAGGAGCACCCCCTGTTGTGAAAACCAAAATGTCTCTAGACAGCACCAAATGTCCCCTGGAGGACAAGGTCACTCTCATTTAGAAGCACTAGGCTAGCCCTCACGCAAGTCACCTCAAGATTGGTGACTGTTTTCTAGTTTTTCTTTTCAACTTTTGATGAGCTGTGTGCATTTTCTATAATAATGATTGATGCACTAGGTAAATAACAGGCCGGGCACAGTGGCTGACACCTGTAATCCCAGCACTTTGGGAGGCTGAGGCAGGAGGATCGCTTGAGGCCAGGAGTTCAAGACGAGCCTGGGTAACGTTGTGAGACCTCATCTTTACCAGAAATAAAAACTAGCTGGGCTTGGTTGCACACCTGTAGTCCTAGCTACTCGGAAGGCTGAGGCAGGAGGATCATTGAGCCCAGGAGTTGAGGTTACAGTGAACTACGGTTGTGCTACTGCACCACTGCTTGGGAGACAGAGTGAGACCCTGTCTCTAAAAAAATAAAATGACAACCTCTCTTTTACTGGGGCAATAAATTAATTACAAATGTGTGGAAAGGTTAGTCCTCAAGTTCTGTCCTTATTACAGTAAATACTACTGGTATTTATGGATTCACAACCCTGGAAGAATCCATAAGAACCTGCCATTCCCTCGACTGGGTTTTCCCTCCTCTTAACATAGCCCCTTCTGCTCCCTACACCCCCCGCCCCAGGAAGCTAAAGCACAACCTTTTACCTGTTACAAATGACTAACTAAAGTAATCCCCAGCTTTTATGGCCCCAACTTTACTTCCGAATGAGTGTTTTCACCCAGCACTATAAAGTATGACTTTCTGCTCCAGTGTAATTAACATCCCAACCGTCTATTCAAGAATGCCGTTGCCAGTAAGAAATTAATTGTCTCTTGGAGCTTGAAAGTGTTTTTCCTAACGGGGCTTAATGGAGCAGAGTTCCAAGAGACATTCATAATCACTGCCCCCTCCGGAAATACGACACTGTGGGCGGATCATTCACTTTCACTGTTTTAGAAGTTAACGGAGGACAACGTTTTTAATCTACTTGTTGGGAGCTTAATATTTCTAAGAAAGAAAAGTCACCTTACAGTTTCAACAGTCAAACAGAAGTCTTTTATTGTTTCTTTTTAATTTTAGTTGAGTTTAAAGACTTTTTTTGTTTTCCTATGGAAACCTATTGATCAGCATATTAATTTTAGGTACTATTGATTTTTTTCCCCACCCTTAATTACTGAATAACAAGTAACAACAACAACAAAATCTTGAAAAATACAGAAAAGAGCCAGGCGAATGCGAGAGGATTGCCTGAGCCCAGGGGTTCGAGACAAGCCTGAGCAATATGGTGAGACCTCGACTCTACAACTCAAAAAATTAGCCAGGCATGGTGGCGTGCACCTGTGGTTCCAGCTACTTGGAATACTGAGGTAGAAGAATCGCCTGAACCCAGCAGGTTGAGGCTGCGGTGGCCGTGAGTGTGCCACGGCACTACACTCTGGGTGACAGAGATTCCGACTCAAAAAAAAAGTGATAAAGTGACATTTAAGCTAAGCTGAGGACGTTGGCCAGGAAGCAGGGACACATTGGAGATGGGTTACCAGTTTGCAGCTGTCACAATAACCAGCCATTTAGTGGGCAAAGCCAGGAGTGACATATCCTACAGTATATAGGATGACCCCACCCCATACCAGGCTAGCTTGCTTGCTTGCTTCCTTCCTTCCTTCCTTTCTTTCTGTCTCACTCTGTCACCCAAGCTGGAGTGCAGTGGCATGCTCATGGCTACTGCAGCCTCGACCTGCTGGGCTCAGAAATCCTCCTGCCTCAGCCTTCCAAGTAGCTGGAACTATAGGCACATGCCACCATTCCCGGCTAACTTTTTGATTTATTGTAGAGATGAGGTCTCACCAAGTTGCCCAGGCTGGTCTCGAATCCCTGGGCTCAAGCAATCTTCTCAACTCCTCTTCCCAAAGTGAGGCGATAACAGGCATAAGTCACTGTGTCAGCACCTGAACAGCTTCTGAATATCTTGGGGGACATTTACGCAGGCCCTGTGGCTTCTCTGTGGGACCATCATTCTCACCCATTCTGTCTGCTGTGTCAAGCTGTAATTTGTTTTCTCAGTGCCTGGTAAGGTTATTTTGCATTTTCTCTCATCAGATGCAATTCTGGCCTGTTTATTTTATTTATTTATTTATTTATTCATTCATTCATTTTTTGAGTTGGAGTCTTACTCCGTCACCCAGGCTGGAGTGCAGTGGCTCGCTCACAGCCACCACAGCCTCGACCTGCTGGGCTCAGGCGTCCTTCCGCCTCAGCCTTCCAAGTAACCAGAACTACAGGCACGTGCTACCAGCTAAATTTTTTTTAATTGTAGAGATGATGTCTTGCCAAGTTGCACAGGCTGTTCTGGAACCCATGGGCTCAGGCAATCCCCTCACCTCAGCCTCCCAAAGTGCTGGGATTACAGGCTTGAGCCACCACACCCGGCTTGCCTGTTTATTCTTACTGTGAGAATGTCCACGCACGCCCTAGCTCTTTCATTTTCCCGTTCCAATTGGCTCTTAAGCCCAAATGTGGCCATTATCAGTTAGAATAATTGTCAACCTTCTTTCCAGCGTCTTCTAGTATAGTACTCCCAAGCACTTACACGTGAAAATCAATATTCATGTTTTTATCCAGACACCAAAAAGTCACTTCTTCTGGGAAGCTGTCATCGCTCACTCTCTCTATTTGCCCACCCCAAGTCAGGGCTCCACTCGTAACCTCTGTTGTACTGAGAACTCTTCTCTCCTAGCTGTCATGGCCACGGCAGTTAAATCATCTTATCTGTGCATCTGTGGGACATCTGGTTATCCCCTAGCCTGTGCGTTTCATGAGAGCAAGGACCACGTTTTTCTTATTCTTTGCTGTGCTATATTGCTTGGCATGTGTTCTAGCACACAGGAAATGATCCGCATATATTTGCCAAATGAAAAGGGAAAGAGGCCAGTCATGGTGGCTCACGCCTGTAATCCCAGCACTTTGGGAGGCTGAGGCAGGAGGATCACTTGAGACCAGGGGTTCAAGACCAGCCTGGGCAATATAGCAAGACCTCATCTCTACAAAAAAAAAAGTCAAAAAAAGTAGCCAGGTGTGGTGGGGTGCACCTGTACCCCAGCTACTTGGGAGGCTGAGGCAGAAAGATCACCTGAGCCCAGGAGGTCAAGGCTGTGGTGAGCCGTGATTGTGCCAGCTGCACTCCAGCCTAGGTGACAGAGTGAGACTCCAACTCAGAAAAGAAAGAAAGAAAGAAAGAAAGAAAGCTGAGGATTTCTTGACAGAATTGACACAGTGAGTGTAGCTTTCTGAATCGGAGAGGTGAACACCATTGCTTGGGCAAATCACACAATGGTATGCGCCTCCCAAAGCCGACTCGTCTGCCGGGGGGAGCATCAGACCCAGGGATAGTCGTCACCAAGCTGTGGATTAGGTATCAGCGGACAGAGGGCAGGGAGCTCTGGGCAGCATAGTGAGGGTGGGCGTGTTATCCAAACATACCAGTCTCTGGTGACAAACCTGGGGGTAGGGGGAGCAGGCTGGTGACAACCTCCTTCCAAGCAAGCTTGGCACGTGATGATTAGGGCCTGCTGCAGCATCCTCATGGGCCATCAAGTCAGTCCCCAAATCTGTCCAAACACTTCCTTTTGGCCCTGAGTTGGCCTTTGTAGAAGGAATTGTTTTTTGTTTTTGTTTTTTTTGAATTGGAGTCTCACTTTGTCGCCCAGGCTAGAGGGCAGTGGCACACTTATGGCCACCGCAGCCTCGACCTGCTGGTCTCAGGCGATCCTTCCGCCTCTACCTACAAAGTAGCTGGAACCACAGGCACACACCACCACGCTTGGCTAATTTTTTTTTTTTTTTATTGTAGAGATGAGGTCTCGCCAAGTTGCCCAAGCTGGTCTCGTGAGCCACTGCACCCAGCTAGAATTGTATTTTTGAACTACCATCATGCTTTAATTCCTTACTGTCTTGATGCACTATCCTCAGGTTTTGATTGCTCTAGATTATTCTATAAAGTCTTTTTCTTTAAGGTACAAAAGTAGTAAATAAACATTGCAAAAAACTCACCAAACACACATATAAGAAAAGAAAAAAGCCGAGTGCAGTGGCTCACTCAAAGTGTAATCCCAGCACTCTGGGAGGCTGAGGCGAGAGGATTGCCTAAGCCCAGGAGTCCAAGACCAGTCTGGGCAACTTGGCAAGACCTCATCTCTAAAAAAAAAAATAGCCAGGCTTGGTAGCACGTGCCTATAGTTCCAGCTACTCGGGAGGCTGAGGCTGTGATGGCCATGAGCATGCCACTGCACTCCCATCTGAGAGACAGAGTGAGACTCCAACTCAAAAAAAATAAAAAAGAAGAAAAGAAAAAAAAATATGCATTATCCCACCACCTACCACTCAGAGGTAACCACTGACTGTTATGGTTTTGTTATTTCTTTGCATATACATATTTAGACAAAAAATAGAATCGTCCTTTACTATTTTCTCCTTTTTACTTTTTTTTAGACAAGGTCTTGCTCTGTTTCCCATGCTGGAGTACAGTGGCACAATCATGGCTCGCCACAGTCTCAAACTCCCGGGCTCAGGTGATACTCCTGCCTCAGCCTCCCAAGTAGCTGGCACCCAAGTAGCACCCAAGTAGCGTGCCACCCCGCTCGCCTGATTTTTTTTTTTTCCTATTTTTTGTAGAGATGGGGGTCTAAACTTTGTTGCCCAGGTTGGTCTCAAACTCCTGGCCTCAAGTGATCCTCCCACCTCAGCCTCCAAAGGGCATGAGCCACTGTGCCCAGCTTTTTTACTTTTTTATTTAGAAATAATTACCGTCTCAAAAGGCATTTCAAAGAATACAAAGATGTCCAGTTTCCCCACAGCTCACAAAACTGTACTACAGTATCTGTACATGTTGTCAAGTGACTTTTTTTTTTAAGTTCTTACTCTAGCGTGAACATCTTTCTGTGTATTAAATCTTTCTTGTCTCCTAGGTGCCACCCTTGTCCCCTGCTGTACTTTTCACACTGCGACAGGAGGGCCTGGCTTAAAACCAAAGGCAGAGAACTCAGCCCTCTTTTATTCAAAATCCCCAACTGCTCCCACCTCACTCTGACTCAAAGCCGAAATCTTCACAGCATACCACTAGGCTGCGTCTGATGGGACCAGCCCGCCCCCCCCTCCCACCTCAACACTCCTTAAAGCTCTGGTCACTCCTAACATTCCACCCCTCACTCACTCTGCTCCAGCTCCTCCCTATTCTTCCAACACTTCAGATATACTTTACCTCTACCACAGGGACTTTGCATTGGCTGTTTCCCCATGCCTATATGCTGTTTCTGCAGGCATCCATTCATACGGCCTCACCCCCTTTAAATATTTGCTCAGCCGGGCAAGGTGGCATGCTTGCAGTCTCAGCTACTCAGGAGGTTGAAACGGGAGGATCACTTGAGCTGAGGAGTCCAAGACCAGACTGGGCAACACAGTGAGACCTCGTCTCCTGTAGTCCCAGCTACTCAGGAGGCTGAGGTGGGAGAATGGCTTGAGCCCAGGAATTCGAGCCATGATCACACCACTGTACTCCAGCCGGGGAAGCATAGCAAACTCTACCTCTAAAAATATAAAATAAAATATTTGCTCAAATGTCACTTTCTCGCTGACAATTCTAGCTAGCCCCTTTCTTTTAAATAACAGCCCCACCCCCCACTGCTGGACTCTGGATTCCCCCCTCCGGGGCTCTGTTTTTTTCCACAGCACATACAGCCTTCTGACATATTTTATAACATACCTGATTATTGCATCTATTATTCATTGTCTAATGTCCTCTGAACCCATTAGGATGAATGTCCTGTAAGGAAGTATCCTGGGCACCTAGACTATACTGTACTCAGTAGGGCCTCAGCACAGCATTTACTAATGAATAGAGGAATAGGGAGGAAGACCTTGGGCAGTTCAAGACCAGCCTGGGCAACATAGCGAAACCTCGTCTCTATTTTTTTTAATAGCGGAATATTCCAGTTTCTTTCCATTTTTCACTGACCTATACAAAAGTGCAGTGAGCCGTCTGCTATGTAAAATTTTATGCACTGCCTTAATTATTCTTCTAGGGAAAACTATGTGTGATGGCTTCTTATTTCTTGGTCTTGTGTTTGAATCCCAGCTTTGCCGCTTCCCAGCTGTGTGACCTGGAGTAAGCTACTCGTCTGTGCCTGAGTTTCTTCATCTTTATTTTGATTTTTTTATTTCTTGAGTTGTAGTCTCACTCTGTCACCCAGGGAGGTGACATGTGCAGTGGCATGCTCACGGCCACCGCAGCCTCAACCTGCTGGGCTCAGGCTTTCCAAGTAGTTGGAACCACAGGTCTGTGCCACCACGTCAGCTATTTTTTTTTTATTGTAGAGATGGGGTCTCAACATGTTGTCCAGGCTGGTCTCGAACCCCAGGACTTGGGCAAGGGCAATCCTCTTGCCTCGGCCTCCCAAAGTGCTGTGATTACAGGTGTGAGCCACCGCATCTGGCCTCCTCATCTTTAAAATGGGAAAATAGTCATTCTCTGCAGGACTGTCATGAGGATCACATAAATTGCCACATGTAAAGAGTTGAGGCAGTGGCCGGCATTAAAAAATGACAAGTAGGTGTTAGCTTCATTATTATTTCACCACAATGTTTTTAACTATGCTCAATAATTAATTTTTAACTATGCGCAGCAATTAATTTTGGGACCATGTATGGGGGCTTACACCTGTAATCCCAGCACTTAGGGCATTTAAGGTGAGAGGATTGTTTGAGTCCAGGAGTTCAAGACCAGCCTGGGCAACATAGTGAGACCTCGTCTCTATTTTTTTTAATAGCGGAATATTCCAGTTGCTTTCCATTTTTCACTGACCTATACAAAAGTGCAGTGAGCCGTCTGCTATGTAAAATTTTATGCATTGCCTTAATTATTCTTCTAGGGAAAACTATGTATGATGGCTTCTTATTTATTTCTTGGGCATAAGCTTCTGCCCCCACCAGCCTGTTCTCTTGTTAGACAATTTCTTCTGCATTGTTTTTCTGACACCAAGTATCTCATTTTTAACATATTGTACAAAAAGCCTTCAAGCAATAGTTGTTGAATGAATAAACACATAAATGAATGAAAAGCGTACCTTATTTTCAGGGGATAAGCTGCAGTAGTACTATACTGTGTTTCATAAATGGCACAGGGTAGGAGCTTGGGACAGAGACTGCTCTTGTCCCCGAAGAGCCATTTTCTTCATCCCTATAAACAGGATTCGCGACCGTCCAGAATGAAGACTACATTTCCCAGCTTCTCTTGCAACTTGGTGTGGTCATGTGACCGCATTCTGGCCAATGAGATGTAAATAAAAGAGTCCCAGGCATCTTCCCAGTAATGACCTTCTGGGAAGAGCAGGATCTCTCTCCTGGCCTTCCTCTTGGCTACCATGTAAATGTTGACTCAGCATCTGGGAATGATGCGGCCATACTGAACCGCAGTGGGTACTACACGTTGACAATAGGGAAACAGCAAGATAGAATAAGTCTCAGTTCCCTATAATATGAAACTGCTACGTTAGCACTGTCCTGTCTAAGGAGAGCAAGAAAAATCAACTTTTCTCTTGGTTTACACCACTGTTACTACTTTGAGCTTTCTCTCCTGTACAGCCAAAAGTAATCCTTACTCATTCGAGGATCAATGGATATTTTTTGACTGATGGAATGAATTACTGTATGCATGGATTCCTAGGTTTGTTTTTTGTGAGGCATTTTCTCAAGCAGTAACTTTTTTCTTTAATTGGGATCTCACTCTGTCATCCAGGCTGGAGTGCATGGCACCATCACAGCTTACTGCAGCCTTGACCTCCTGGGCTCAGGCGAACCTTCTGCCTCAACCTCCAAAGTAACTGGGACTACGGGCATGTACCACTACACCCGGCTAATTTTTTTTTTTTTTTTGGAGAGACAAGGTCTCGATATGTTGCCTAGGCTGGTCTCGAACTCCTGGGCTCAAGTGATCCTCCAGCCTTGGCCTCCCAAAGTGCTAGGATTACAGGTGTGAGCCACTGTGCCCACCCAAGCAGTAACTTGCTTAAGCTGATAAAAGTAAAAAACTACTTTTCTGCATCTTCCAAAATCTACTACTAGCCTCTGGTATTTTCTGTAATGTAATATATTATGTAAGATGCATATATATGCAGAGATCACACCAAATGGCTTAAACAAAGGCATTTAATTATCTCAGAAAACAAAAAAATCTTGCATCTCCAAACTGACACAATGAGTCAACAATGTCATTCAGGACGCAGGCTCTTCCTGTCCTTTGTGTCCCTTTTCTCAGCATTTTACTGATGTCTTACCTCATGGTCCCAAAGTGGCTGCCACTGCAACTAATATCATATTTTCACACAGCAAGGGAAGACAGGAATGGGGGCAAAAGTGGTTTTTTTTCTTCCTGTGGATTTCTCTCTTTTTCAGGGAGAAAAATTTTCTCCAGAGGTCCCCCACCTGATGTCCATCTCACAGTCCAGAACACAGCCACGTGACCTCCAAAAACCAAGGCACTAGCAAAGGGCAACAGAATCTCTCTGATTCATATGGACCAGCCAGTCCATAAAAAGTAGAAAGCTGCCAAGCGTGGTGGCTCACACTTGTAATCCCAGTACTTTGGGAGGCGGAGGCAAGAGGATTCCCTGAGCCTACGGGTTCGGGACAAGCCTGGGCAACTTGGCAAGATCTTGCCTCTACAATAAATAAAAAATATCAACTGGGTGTGGTGGCGCATACCTGTGGTTCCAGCTACTTGAAAGGCTGAGGCAAAAGGATTATCTGAGCCCAGCAGGTCGAGGCTGCAGTGGCCATGAGTGTGCCACTGCACTCCAGCCTAGGCGACAGAGCAAGACTCTGACTCAAAAAGAAAAAAAAGAAAACAGAAAGCCATCTGAGTCTAGGGCCTGCAAGGGTAAAACAGTTTACATAATATTACTAGAAAGTTGATTGCCTTTTTCCGTTGTATAGATGTTTGCGCTGATGGTACAAAGCAATGCTGGGTGCCATTGCTGGTTGCCCAGTGCAGTCAAGGCAGGGCACCAGATTATCAGTAGAGACTGTGTTCTTCACAACTGAGCACTCACAGTTTAGAAGAAAATAACAATATTCTGGCTGGGCTCAGGGGCTCATACATATAATCGCAGCATTTTGGGCGGCTTGAGTCCCAAGAGGGTTGCTTGAGCCCAGGAATTTGAGACCAGCCTGGACAACATAGCGAGACCTGGTCCCTACAAAAAAAATTTTTTTTTAATTAGCCAGGTATGGTGGTGCACACCTGTAGTCTCAGGTACTCAGGAGGCTGAGGTGAAAGGATCACCTGAGCTCAGGATGTTGAGACTGAGATGAGCTGTGATCATGCCACTGCACTCCAGCCTGGGCAACAGAGTGAGACACTGACTCAGGAAAAACAAATAGTTTCAAGCCAACAGATCTGGCACAAATCAGTTGTCCAACCTTCTGCCATGTCCTCACCTCTGGGAGCCTCAATGTCCTAATCTATAAAATGGGATAGTGGACCACTCTTCCCATTTTGTAGATTCGGTCTTCTGGTGGATTCAAGAGGTGAGGCACGCGAGTGCTGAGTGCTGTGCCTTTCATGAAGTCAGCATTTGCCGGTATTCACTCTCATTATTTTTCTAATGACTTTAAAATAAATATTTTTGTTGATACATAATAACTGTACATATTTATGGAATGAATTCTATTTCTGTGTCCCTGATATTTTATTCTACAAGGTCTATTTAATTTTGTTTAGTCCAAGACAATGAATTTTTTTTTTTTTTACTTTTTTTTTCTTTATTTCAATGGCTTTAGGGACAACATAGCGAGACCTGGTCCCTACAGATAGTTTTTTGTTACATGGTTGCATGTATGGTGGTGAAGAAGTCTGGGCATGGCCGGGCTCAGTGGCTCAGCCTGTAATCCCAGCACTTTGGGAGGCCAAGGCTAGTGGATTGCCTGAGCCCGCGGGTTCGAGACCAGCCTGGGCAACTGGTGAGACCTTGTCTCTACAATAAATTTTTTAAAAAATTAGCTGGGTGTGGTAGTGCACACCTGTAGTTCTGGCTACTTGGGAGGCTGAGGCAGAAGGATCTCCGGAGCCCAGCAGGTCGACACGGAGGGCCGTGAGCGTGCCACGGCACTCCAGCCTGAGTGATGGAGTTGGAACTATGCAGTGTACCCAACAGGGGACTTTCTGTCCCTCCCCTTCTTCACTCTCCCTCTTCTGAGTCTCCAGTGTCCATTACACCATTCTCTGTGCTTTTGCAGATCCTTAGTTTAGTTTCCATGTATAAGAGAGAGTATGCGGTGTTTGGTTTTCTGTTTCTGAGTGAGTTCACTTAAGATGATGGTCTCCAATTCCATCCAAGTTGCTGAAAAGACATTATTTCATTACTTTTGATGACTGAGCAGTATTCTGTAGTGTGTATATGCTGCATTTCCATTCTCCATGAATCAGTTGATGGGTTTATGACTTTTATTAATTTTATTTATTAACGTTCTAAGTCACAGTTGTTTTCATTAACTTTTGGTCCCATGAGAAAACTACGGTGATGTTTTACTGTGTCATGTGGTGAAATCACCAAGACTACAATGACCTGTGGGACCCTCACTTTGAGCAGAACCTATTTCACCCAAGGAGGTCATGCTAACATCGTTCTCCCCTTTGCCTCCTGTTCCCAGTCGTTTTCTGTCTCTCTCCTTTCCTCATGTGCGCACACGCACACACAAATGTAGCTCGCTACATATATATGTGTCTGTGTCTGTGTTTGTTTATTTCACTCGACTTTATATCCTACCAGAAAAGAAACCAATCCCGTAAACAAGATCCAGTAAGTAATTTCCCACTATCTTTTAGGGGCTTATTCCATTGTCCTTACCACAAGTAGCTATTATTTTTAAAAAGGCCTGAGGCCAGGAGTTCGAGACCAGCCTAGGCAACATAGCAAGACCCCCCCCATCACTCAAAAAAATTTTTTTTTTTAATTAGCTAGTCATGATGGCACATGCCTGTAGTCCCAGCTACTCAGGAAGCTGAGGCAGGAGGATCATTTAAGCCCAGGAGGTCCAGGCGGTAGTGAGCCAAGATAGCACCACTGCACTCCAGCCTGGGCAACAGAGCAGGACACTGTCTCTAAAAATAGACATAAAAATGAAAAAAGGCCTGAGATACTGTTTAATAAACATGAGGTTTTCCTTTTGGATTCATAAAAATGTTTAAAAACTAGATAGCGTTGCTGATTGCACAACGTTGTGAATGCACTAAATGCCACTGGATTATAAATGATAATTTATATCATTTAAAAGATCCATTTTAGGCCAGGCGTGGTGGCTCATGCCTATAATCCCAGCACTTTGGGAGGCCAAGGTGAGAGGATGGCCTGAACCTGCAGATTTGAGACCAGCCTGGACAACTTGGCGAGACCTCATCTCTACAGTTAAAAAAAAAAAATGAGCTGGGCATGGTGGTGCATGCCTGTAGTTCCAGCTACTTGGACAGCTGAAGCAGAAGGATCGCCTGAGCCCAGCGGGTCAAGGCTGCATTGGCTAGGAGCGTGCTGCTGACCTCCAGCCTGGGTGACAGAGTGAGACTTCAACTCAAAAAATAATAATAAATAAATAAAAGATCCATTTTATCAATAAGGGTACCTGATCTCAAACCTGGCAAAGTGGGGACCAAAGGGAGGACCAAACTTTACCTTTACGATGTCCCCTTGTATACCCAATCCTGAATTGTACCCCACATCTTTAAAATAAAATAAACAAGTTAATAAAATGATCCATTGTAGCTGAGCGCAGTGACTCATGCCTGTAATCCCAGCACTTGGGAAGGTGGAGGTGAAAGGACTGCCTGAGCCCAGGGGTTCGAGACAGGCTGGGCAACTTGGCGAGACCTCGTCACTACAGTAAGTCAAAAAATTAGTCAGGTGTGGTGGCACATGCCTGTAGTGCCAGCTACTTGGAGGGCTGAGGTGGACGGATGGCCTGAGTCCAGCAGTTTGAGGCTGCTATAGCTTGAGCGAGCTGCTGCCCTCCAGCCTGGGTGACAGGGTGAGACTCTGACTCAAAAACAAACAAAAACAAAAAATGATCCATTTTATGGGAGGTGTATTATACCACCATTTAAAAAATAGAGAGTCCCAAGCCGGGCTCGGTGGCTCAGCCTGTAATCCCGCGCCTTTGGGAGGCTGAGGTGAGTGGATTGCCTGAGCCCGCGGGTTCGAGACCCGCCTGGGCAAGTGGGACCTCATCTCTACAATAAATCAAAAAATTAGCCGGGCGTGGTAGTGCGCGCCTGTAGTTCCAGCTACTTGGAAGGCTGAGGCGGTAGGATCGCCGGAGCCCAGCGGGTCGAGGCTGCGGTGGCCGGGAGCGGCCACTGCACTCCAGTCTGGGCGACGGAGTGAGACTCCGACTCAAAAAAAAAAAAAAAATTAGAAAGTCCCCAGGGAACTCCTAGCTCCTCCTAGGGAGACATGGAGGATGGGCTTCCTGACACTCAGACCCCCCCCAACATAGAGAACCCCCATCTGCTGAGACTCCGGTGTCCTCTCCCAGACACGCTTCCTCTGAGACTGACCTCTCGGCTCCCTCCTGGACTGAAAACTGATCACAGCTACGCGCCAAGACGTCTTACGAAGAAAGAGCTGCAAAACTACCCCAGGTGTGGTATCTCCTACCAGAATGAAGCAGTCCCTGTCACTAACTCGTAACAACCATCATCTTCCAAAGTCACGCCGAGAAGTGGGTTCGCAGATAATGTCTCACTTCTTCCTAATTTCAAGCGAAGGAGATGCCTTCTTGGCACTTTAGGAATCCAAGATGTGAATGAGAGCTTTTCTTTCTTTCCTTTTTTTTTTGAGTCAAAGTCTCCCTCTGTCGCCCAAGCTGGAGTGCATGCTCACGGCCACTGCAGCCTCGATCCGCTGGGCTCAGGCGATCCTTCCGCCTCAGCCTTCCAAGTAGCTGGAACCACAGGTGCGTACCACCATGCCTGGCTAAATTTTTTATTTATTGTAAAGATGAGGTCTGGCTGTGTTGACCAGGCTGGTCTCGAACTCCAGGGCTCAAGCCATCCTCCTGCCTCGGCCTCCCAAAGTGTTGGGATGACAGGCGTGAGCCACCACGCCTGGCCAGAGGAGAGCTCTTCAAAGGGCTGCCACCCCTGACTTACTGTACTCATGTGATCCAAGACTCCATAAAATCGAGTGATTTCCTCTGCTTTTGTCCAGGCTGCTAAAGAACATACCACTCAATCACCTCAAATTCCCTGCTGTCTGTG
The DNA here is from genome assembly GCA_963574415.1 of Tarsius wallacei. Classification (NCBI taxonomy): domain Eukaryota; kingdom Metazoa; phylum Chordata; class Mammalia; order Primates; family Tarsiidae; genus Tarsius; species Tarsius wallacei. The sequence goes on from CAUYQG010022189.1 coordinate 28,840, forward strand.
ATCCCCTCAGAGAAATAAAGCCATAAATACGTTGAGTTCTGTTGACATTAATGCCGGAAACAGCATAGGGCTCCGCGCATGGGTCTCCCTTTCTATTTTATTACTAAACAGCAAGAAAAACAGCAGAGGGGGGTTTCTGGCCATTCAGGGGGATGCCATGCATTTCTTTTTTTCCTCATGAAGGAGGAGGATGGACTGGTTGGGTAGAATGCCCAGAGCACGGCTGCCCACACGGGGGGGGAATCTGAGGGTCCGAAAAGCCTTCATGAGCAAGGCTGGGCCTCCCCTCCTCCTCCCGGACTCAAGGCTGAAAATATCAACAACATTCCTGCCCACTGTAATCAAATACTTACGCAAAAAGCTATGGAATGTGCAATAATTTGTCAGGCATCCATTTAGCAGAGTCCGCCAGAGCCAACTCCGCTTGGGCTCCCTGACCCTCCGAGAGTGTGGCCTTTGACCCTATTTGGGCCTCTTTTACGCGGGGCTCCGCTCTGACCAGATGGCTAAACTATCAAAGGGTTTTATGAGTAAAAACTGCTTTCTCAACTCACAGGTTGTATATTTCTTTCCATGTTAATGTGAACTATCAACCCAGAGGCTTTAAATTGAAAACACAAGAGGTGTCCTGCAGCTGGGGCCGCCCGCACCTTCCAGCATTGTGTGTGAGCGCAGGGGTTATGGGTGTTTGCAGAGAAAACAGCTGACGTCCAGATGAGGACAATTTCAGCTAAATATTTAAAATAGCCATCAGGAAAGGAATGATTGATTGATTTTTTTTTTTTGTTCCAGCCGTGATCTTTTATCAAGCTGCAGACAAACATGCTTCCTGCATAAATCCACACTGTGTCTTTCCCTCCCTCCCATCAAAGTTTCCACTTTTCAAGAGGGCTGGATAGCAAATTAAAAATAATTAGATCAAGTCAGGAGAGGTGGCTCACACCAATAATCCCAGCACTTTAGGAGGCCTAGATAGGAGGATCACTTGAGGCCAGCAGTTCAAGACCAACCTGGGCAACATAGCAAGACCTCATCTCTACAAAAAATTTTTTAAATGACGGAGCGTGGTGGCTCACACCTACAATCCGAGCACTTTGGGAGGGTGAGGTGAGAGGATTGCCTGAGCCCACAGGTTCAAGACCAGCCTGGGCAACTTGGTGAGACCTCATCTCTACAATAAATTTAAAAATTAGCCAGGCATGGTGGCATGTGCCTATAATTCCAGCTACTTGGAAGACTGAGGC
>CAUYQG010022197.1:0-25726 GCA_963574415.1 Tarsius wallacei
GCAGAAACACTACAAACAAGAAGGGACTGGAGTCCGACATTCAAAGTCCTCAAAGATAAGCAATTTCAACCTTCCCCTGGCTTCACAGTCTTATGTTGCGACTGTTTTTCCCGTGATGCTAATCCTTACTCTACATTAGTCAAAGTCATTATTTCCTAAGAATGCCTTTCCCTTTTCTAACTCCCAATCTTTGCATATTCTACTATTTCTGCCTGGAGTTACTTTCTCGCCAATTATATCACTTCTTTCCTGGCCTCAGCTTTTCATTCAGAGTCCATCTTTCCTTTCTGCAACCTTTATTTGTCCTTTTTTGTGGCACTCAGCATTTTCTACCTTTTACAAATGCCTTTGGGTAATTGTTTTATCCTTCCTGCCAGGAAAGGAAGATCATGTCTTACAGTTATTGTGCGTTTCTGCAGTGTTCAGAATATAGATATTTCATGACATATTGAAATGAGCAGTCAGCTGTATTTTGGCAAGTTTCTTTCAGACTAATTTTAAAGCTGTGAGAAAAAAATACTGTTGTATGTTGATTGTCATGGTGGGAAAAATCAGCAATAACAATAATGCCACAATATTAATAGTTGTCATTTATAAGTGTCTTCTCCATTATCAGACACTTTCTAGGTGATAGACATATAAAATAATATATGTGTGTATATATACATGTACACACATATATGTATATACACACGCACATATAAAATCCTGATCCTTCCTATATAGCAGAAGACGCGTTGTATATAAGAAAACTGTACTTCAGAGAAGCTAAGTGATCTTTGCAAAAATTTTAACTCAGGACTCCTTATAATTCAAGCTCATTTTTCTTGTTTTGGTATTTGGGAAGGAGAACATTACTAGCAGAGAAAACTTGAGAATGGAAGAAAGGCTCCATCTCTTTGTGCCCTCTGCCAACTCTTTGGAGTTTTTTTTACAAACATTTAAAATTTGCCCAATTTTACACCCACATATCACTTGATTTCAAGGACGATATACTCTTGGTCTCCCACTATGCAAGGCTTGAAATCCTTGCTGTGCTTATAGTTGGTTCTTTAAGCTTGACCCTTTTCACATCCTCTTCATGTGTACATAATACTGGCATCAGCTCAGAGAAAGTTCTTTATACTCATAAATGTGATAAAAGATAAATGTTAAAAATCAAAGTGATAATAAAATCAAGTCAATCTACATGTGAAAAAATGCAATTGAAGAAAGAGCATGCAAAAATATCTACAAATAAAATTCCAACGTGTGACACGAAGGGTGCTCTACAGGAAAATTTTTGGCTAGGTGTTGTAAAGTCAAATCATTCGCTTCTGGGGAAGAGTGGGGGCATTGAGGCTCAATTGACAGCACTTCCCAATGTTGGCTACTAAGCAGCATGGTTGAACTTTTGCTCAGGGGGGTTTTAGGTGATATAAAAGTTGAGAGAGCTAAATTTTCTATTTATTTATGTGCCTTTTGCTTTATGCATTGTGTGATATAGAAAAAAAGAGGCCTTAGAATTAGGTAGGATTTGATTCCTGGCTTCACCTCTTGCTAGCTGATTGTTTTGGGGCAGGTATCCTATCTTCTCTGAACCTGAATGTTCTCATCAACATGGGGAAGTTAACAATACCTACCTCATGGCACTATTGTCAAAATAATAAAATGTATAACCATTGTCTATGGCTGTGTGATTTAGTGTTTTAGAAATAACTACTGTTTGACAAAAAACATGTAAGCATGCCAATAGATACAAAGAATGTATTTGATAAAATTTGACATCCCTTCATGATTAAAAACTCTCAACAAACTAGGCATAGAAGGAACATACCTCAACATGATAAAGACCATATGCAACAAACCCACAGCTAACATTCTACTGAATAGGGAAAAACTGAACTGAACAAGATGTGGATGCCCACTTTCACTACTTCTATTCAACACAGTACTGGAAGACTTCACCAAAGCAATCAGGAAAGAGAAAGGAATAAAAAAAGCATCCAAACTGGATAAGAGGGAGTCAAACTGTCCCTATTTTCTGATGATACAATCTTATGCCTAGAAAAACTTAAGGAATCCACCAAAAAAGTCTTAGATTTTATAAGTAAATTCTAAAGTTACAGGATACAAAATCAATGTACAAAAAATCAGCACTGCTTCTATATACCAATAATGATCCAGCTGAGAAAGAAATCAGGAAGGCAATCCCATTTATAATAGCTGCCAAAAATATTTAAGAGCAAATTTAACCAAAGAAAAGAAAAATCTTTATAAGGAAAACTACAAAACGTTGCTGAAAGAAATAAAAGATGAAACAAACCAATGAAAAAAATGAGACCAAGGGGTTAATTTTATTGGTTCTGCCTGCCCCGCTTGTTTTTGATCACTTGCTTTTTTCATGAAGGTGAAGTCTGTAATAGCTGAAGTCCATGCCACTGAATGCTAAAACTTAACCTTCACTGGCTATTTTCTAGATAGCATTCATAGGTCACCATGGTAATGATCACTTCATTTTTCTCCCCAGAAACTTGGGCCAGCTCATATCTAGTTCAATGCAAATCAAAACCAAAATGAGATATCATCTTACCCTAGTTAAAATGGCTATTATCAGAAAGACAAAAGATAACAAATGCTGCCAAGGATGTGGAGAAAAAGTAACTCGTATATACCACTTGAATGTAAATTAGCACAGTCATTATAAAAATCAGCATGGAGGCTCCTCAAAAAACTAAAACTAGAACTAACATATGATTCAGCAATCCCATTATGGGTATTTATCCAAAGGAAAGGAAATTAGTATATCAAAAAGATATCTGTACCCCTATGTTTATTGCAGCACTATTCACAATAGCAAAGATATAGAATCAGCCTAAGTGCCCATCAACAGATGAATGGATAAAAGAAAATGTTATATATACACAATGGAGTACTATTCAGCTACAACAAGGAATAAAATCATGACATTTTGCAGCAACATGTATGGAGCTGAAGGTCATTATGTTAAGTGAAATAAACAAGACACAAAAAAGAAAACTACATGATCTCACACTTGGGACCTAAAAAAATTGATCACATGGAGGTAGAGAGTAGAAAGATAGATAACAGAGACTGTAAAGGGTGAATTAGGGGAGAAGATAAAGAGAAGTAGGTTAATGAGCCAAACATATGGTAAGATAGAGGGAATAAGTTCAATATTTGACAGTAGAGTAAAGCAATATATTTAAAAATGTATTGTACTCAGGTGACAGACACCCTAAATAAACTTACTCAATAGCTATATATTGCATACATAAATTTATACCAATAAAAAAATGTTAAAAATTTACTATTTATTATAATTCATAAGTCTAAGGCTAATAAAGTAGTTCTAGTGATTTGAACTAGGCTTGGCTGATGTTGACTGAGCTCACTTGTGTATCTGATATCAGCTGGCAGGTCAGCTGGGGCAGGCTTGCTTAGATGGCCTCACTCACATTTCTGGTGGCTGGCCAGCTGTTTGGTTGGAGTGAAAGAACCGACCCAGCCTCATGCTTCTTGCCATGCAACATGCTAGCTTAAACTTGTTTGCATGGAGGTTGAATAGGGTTCTATGAGAACTAGCCAGAGCAAGTCAGAATGTCAGTCTAGGTTCAAGGGTAGGGGGTATAGACCCCACCTCTTGATGGAAGGAGCTTCAAAGTCACGTTGTAAAAGTTTATGAATATAGAAGGGGGGGAATTGTGGCCATTTTTGCAACCTTTCATATAACCACTTTGAAAAACTGTTTAATGGTATTTTCTAAAACTGAATACATGCATTCCCTTTGACACAGAGCATTGCTAGATATGTACCGAAAAGGTGTATTCATATATGATCAATATATAATATATACTAGAATATTCATAGCAGCACCATTTATAATAGCCCCAAACTGAAAACTACTCAAATGCCATTAGTCTCCCCATTTAGGAAAGATAAATGTGTTACGGTATTTTCACACCATGAAACATTATGTGCAAAGAGAATGAACAAACTACAACAACGTCCAATAATATAGATGAATCTTGCAAGCATAATGCTGAAAGAAAAATACCAGATACAGAGGAATACATATTTTCTGATTTCATTGACATAAGCTTAAAAAATGGGCAAAGTAAATCTATTCTATTAGAAATCAGGATAGTGGTTATACTTGGGATAAAAGGGACTGGTGGAGGGCAAGCTTCAAGGGTGCTGGTCATGCTCTGTTTCTTGATCTTGGTGCTTATTACACAGGCATGTTCAGTTTGTGACAATTCATTGAACTGTAGTCTCATGAGTTAAGCAATTTCCTGTATGCATGTTTTATATCAATTAAAACATTTATGAAAGATAACATATTTGAAAGTACCTATTTATAGCAGGCTATCAAATATTTCTTTCCCTTTCACATTCCCAAAGGAGATTATATATGTGGTAGCAATTTTCATTGTTATATGTTTATCATGGAACAATGTATCATTTACGTGAAAGGTAATAAAAAACAACCATAACAGGTAAAAATCTTACACTTTTAAAATGCCCATTCTACCTGAGATATGATGTTAGCATTTAAAGGACTGAATCTGGTATAACAGCTGGGTTGTATACCATCTGAACAGAGTGTCTTAGCTGTCTTCAATCTTTTTTCCACCTGTTCAGATCAGTGAACTCAGGGTTATATCCAATTTTCAGGTCAATGGCTTTATCTTCATTCCTTTCTTCCCCACTCAAAAAAAAAATCACATTGCAATGTAAGAAAGTGAGCATAACTTTATTGCAAGGATAACTGTGTATTCTCTCTAATTTATAGCAAAAGAAAAAATTATTACCAAATCTGAAGATACAATGGTGAACTAGATAGATTATGTCTTGATTCTAAAGGAACTTTATATCATTCATAGTGACAAAATACTTGTAACAAGTCCACAGTTAATAAGAATTACCAGTGTCTTATGGCAGTAAACTAACAACTACTAAATCAAAGCCTAGTACTAATATAGTTTGTTAATCTGGATAGAGTTGGGTTTTGTTGTAGTAAAAATTGTCCTCCAAAATTAAAGGCATAAAACAACAAAGGCTCGTTTTTTTCTTTTTGCTGAATGTTGATTGAGAGTCAGCTGGGAATTTTGCTCCACTTTATCCTCGACCTGGCACCAACTTTGATCTAGAACATTTTGTATTATCATGGTATAAGGACAAAAAGCATGGCAAGGCACACACTTGCTCTTGAAGCTTCCACCTGAATGTGACAGATGTCATTGCTTCTCATTTTTCACTGGCCACAGCTAGTTATGTGACCACACCTAACTTCAGATGGGTAGTGCAGTTTTATCTTACCATGTGCCCAGAATAAAAGAAAGTCAGACTGTTGATGAACAGCCTTAATGGCTACTATATATGGTCAATTTTCAGGTTTTAAAATAGCTTCCTTTCATTCTTAGTCATAAGGCATACCTTGATCCCTATCCAACTTATCCAAAAATATGTCCTGATAATCACAAGAAAGACTGAAAACTTAAACATGAATTAGCATAAATCTAGCCTTATATTATTCATAAGGTATTAGAACTGGAAAAAAACCTTCCCTAACATCTAGTTCAACCTCCTTATATTAAAGTTAGGGAAATTGTAATTCACAGGTGATCTGCTTCTAGTCAAAGAGTTATTTATGATAAAACCAGAAGTAAGTTCAATGTTTTTAATTCATAGTGTCAGCTTTGTATATAAAGGAAAGAAATTGCATATTTTAATAGTATTTCAAGCATCTGAATAGCCCTTGTTCACTCAATAAACTAGATAATGTATAAAACAAAATATGAAGAATCTATAGAATTTTAATTCTAAGAGACAGAGTCTGGTAGAACCAACCAAGTAATGGGAGATATATATATATATATATATATATATATATATATATATAATAAACTATATATATAATATATATAGTTTATTTGTTTTACAAAAAATGGTCAAGATAATTTTTGTACTCTATAAGATGGATTGTTGATAATAGCTGGTCAAGAATTGTTATTGTTAGGCAATCAAATCTAGAAATACTAGCTAAGACCAATTGACTCCCTTTTTTTTTGTGCACCAAGCACTCTCTGAGGACTATCTAATTCCATTTTTCAGACTGACAGGAAGTATTGACATTTTTATTATATTGATCTTCTGGGCACTTTTAAAAGTATTATTTTATGCCATTGTATGAAATTTTCTAAATTTATCCAAAGAGAACTTGCAAATGCATCATTAAATGTATTCCTAGGCATTGTCTAGCATTTTGTTTTTATTGAATAAAACATGTATATACAATCTCTAATTGGCTATTGCTAATGTGCAGCAAATATGATGATTTTGGTATGGTGATCTTGTATTTAGCAATCTTGCTGAATTATCCCATTAGTTCTGATAAGGGTTTGTTGATTATTCTGGAGTTTTCAAGATGATATTTTCTACAAATTAGAATCGGTTATCTCCTCCTTTCCTAACTACTACTTTATATTAGCTCCCACTCCTTTTCAATCCTCACTCATTTTTTTTTCTTTTTCTGGTATTATTACATTGGCTAGGACCCCCATTAAATGCTTAATAAGAGTGAGGAGAATAGGGCATCTCGTTTTGTTTTTTACTTTAAAGGATAATTCTTAAGATTTCACCATGAAATATGACATAGTATAGGCTTTTAAAAATTATTTTTGATGTTAATGAAAGTTCTCTTTTCTCAAGTTTTCTAAGACTTTTATATTGAATAAGCATTGAATTTTATCAGTCTTTTCTTTTTGTTTCTATTAAGAGAGTCAAACAGCTTTTCTCATGTAAATTGTTTATGTGGTACATTCGATCAGTGTATTTTTATGACATTTTATCAGTCTTGCATTCCTGAGTTTAAACAAATCCTACTAATTTCGATGTATTAATTTTGGAAACCACTATTGTATTTAATTTACTGATATTTCATTTAGAACTCTTTTTAAAGAAAATCTATGTGCATCTGCATTTGTACTTTTTTGTACTGTCTTTAACTGGTTTGATATTAAATTCATACTAACTTTGTTTTCTTACAAGTGTGTGAATCAATCTCTCTTTCTCTCTCTCTCTCTCTCTCTCTCTCTCTCTCTCTGTCTCTCTCTCTCTCCAGATATGGGGATAGGATAGGACTTATCTATTCCTTGAAAATGTGTAAATTTGGCCTATAACAATTATTTCACCTAATATTCACTAAGGCAAGAGGGAAATTTTTGAATACTTATTTGATTTCTTCAATAGTTATTGTCTTTTCAGGTTTTCTGTTTCTTCTTGAGTCATTTGTATTTAATGTAGTAATCAAAGTAGGCTAACTTCCATGCCAAATAATCTCCAACTCCCAGTGCTTTAACGTAATAAAAGTTTTATTTTCCTGCATGTTACAGTCCAACATGGATTAGTAGTGCCAATGGGTTAAAGGTTACCTCAAACTGCATGGTTGCTCAAGGACAGAGACTCCTTTTTATTGTGCCTTCATCCTGTTTCAGGCCCTTGGAGTTTTTTATGCTCAGTCCACATGGATGATAAAAGAATGTGAGAATAATGTTTGGAAGATTTTTATGGGCCATTTCATTAGCTAGCCTAAATCACTGGCCACATCTAACTAAAAGAGAGTCTGGGAAGTAGAATCTAGCTGTGTGCCCAGAAAGAAGAGAAAAACACAAATATTGATGACCAGTAGTACTTTGTGCTACAATAAGTTATATTGTTGTAGAAATTTTTAATTGCATATATATTTATTGGCATGAATTCATTCATTGAATTCTTTATGATTTCTATAAATATGTTTTTGGTTATATGATTATAAAAGTGTTCATTGGCATATTCTCTGTCCATATATCAGTCTTGCTAGAAGCTTGTTTATTTTGTTAATTTCTTTCATAAAACTAGGCTTTTATATTGCATCTATTGTTTTTTATTGTCTATTTTCTTAATTTCTATACTATCTTTGGGTTTTTTTCCTCCTATTTTCTGGTTTTACTCTATTGTTTATTTTCTAGTCTCTGGGGCTTTTTGTTGTTGTTGCTAATTTTGAATACTCAATGTTTCAAAAAGCTCTCATTTTTTCCCATAATTTTCATCACTCTCTTTCTCATTTGTACCAGTAGTACTAAAGAAAGCTTCCAAACTTCCACAACAGGAACTTATCCTTGTCTAACTCAAGGCAGATATACAGCGGGGGTAATTTGTGGTAATAGTAATAGCAAGAGACCTAGGCTTCCCACACAAACTAACTATACCTTAATTCCAGGAATTTATCAGTGTGAGTAGCCAAAAGTAAAATTAAAAGTAACCCAAAGCACACAATCTTAATTACATCAGACAATTTCTTTACTTAATAGGAGCATTACCCAAGGCACCTATTTCCAAACTATTGTTTCTTCTTGTTCTGTATTAACATAAAACAATTGCACGCCTGCATCTCTATTATAATTTAGTTTTTTTGTCTCCTGCTAGATTGTGCATATAGTATGTTCACAGTAACAGAAATTTAGAAGAAGTGCTTAAATTGTTTTGCCAAAAGCACAAGATACAAAAGCAACACATTTAAGATCAACACTAGTTGTACAGACATATATAACAAATGCGCCAAAATATTGCCTAAAGAAGAAGACAGGGCAGTTGAAAGATGCAGTATAAAAGTGGAATTGATCTTGGAAGAGAGAAACTGGAAGACAAGAATGTGTGTGTTGGCAAGGAGTATGTAAGAATGAGTTTCTAGTTTTGAGTTGGGGGTGCTTTAGGAAATCCTTGGCAGTAGAGGCCATGATCTTATTCATATTTGCATTTATCCACAGTGGTCCTGGATCTTAGAAGATGCTCTGGGTGTTACTGGAGTTGAATAATTTAAAAAAATAGAACTGAGGAATGTGAAACATCTGTGTGGTCAACTCTGAAATAATTTGTAAAGTTAACATATGTGGTCAGAATGTTGAGATTGTAGAATTGGAGGGAGTTTTACAGGTTAGGCCTGGAAAATAATCTAGGAATAGTAAGGCTAGCCTTTTATTTCACAGGTGAAGAAATTGAGGCTTCTCAATTTTTTTTTCTTTTTTTTTTAAAAAATGTGACTCTCATGATACCTTAACTATATCAAATAAAATTAGTAATTATAGGGGATTTCAGGCCTCTTGGGCCATTTTGTGGTTATGATACTTTGGTATAGATCCAGGCTTGAAGTATTTTTGGAAAGCTTACTCAAGGTTAGGAGTTGACAAATGATGACCCACAGGCCAAATCCAACTGGACACATGTTTTTGTAAATAAAGTTTTAGTGGAACCCAGGTCATACCCATGAATATTGTTTATGGCTGCTTTCACACTATGGCAGCAGAGCTGAGTAGTGATGGAGAAAGTATGGCCCACAAAGACTGGAATATTTACCACTTGGTTCTTTACAGAAAATTTGATGACCACTGCTGTAGGTGGTTGTATCATCTAAGGTATATTTTTTTCCACAGCCTATCAAGGGGTTTGTATTTTTGCTTTGCTGGAGCTAAAATTAATTTGACAATTGATCATAACTTGAAGAGTGTTACCACGTGCTAATTTTGAGACTTGAGGGCATTAACGCAAACACTAAGGGCCCCAGAGAAATGATTAGCAAGAAAACATTCTTTCATGGAGGGCTTGTGGGCTTTCCTCTGGGTAAGAGAGATGAATGTTGGGAAATGAACTGAACCAGTAAAAGTCATCATGAAAATAATTCCCAGTGATCCTGTAACATTTGGAGTTCATTTCCTGAAGAGCTGCATTACCTAGGTGCATCTTCATAAGCTGCTCATTCAGCCAGCCAGATAACTCTTTTGAAAGGCAATGAAATTTGCCCTTCTTAACACAACCCTCAGCAGCTGGGGAAGTGGAGCTTGTTATGGGTGATGGTTTGCCAGAAGCTTTACTTGTAACCCAGTGGCAGGAATGCCTCTTGGAGGAAAGAGGACAGGAAGCTCAAGACCACAGCCAGTTTTAAAATGCCACCTCATTAGTAGCAATTAGCACTCAGTCATGCCTGGGAGACTGTCTCCATAAAGCAGGTCAAATCAATTATTGTCTGCCTCTTAGACAAAGGAGGAGGCCATTGCGGATCACTATGGTTAGTTCTGGGTTTTTGTATCTGAGACCAGGAGCAGATTTGATTACACTTTAAAAACTTCTCCCTGGAGGAGGGCTTCCCTCTTTTCCTGCCTTTGTGTGCACAAAGAAATATAGCTACTGTCAAAAAAAAAAAAAAAAAAAGGCCTGTTGTCTTTGAGGTTCTGGTTGCAAGAGAATTGTAGTGAACTTCAAGGATGCTGGAAACTCTGTGACTTTGTGAATGGATGCGAGGATCTGGGGGGTTTGCTCATAGTGAGAGAGATTGAAAGAGAATGAGGCTTACATGTGACAGGGATGTTAATTCCTTTCACCTACATGTATATACCATGTCTAAAGAAAATCAAAGAATTGATCATGTCCCTGCTAATTGCTAAACTGGTGACAGCATTTTTGTCTTTTTAAGAGGTGATGGAGAAGGGTCAGCCAAGGTGCTTTATGAACTTCTGGGAAAAAAGAAATGTAAGTATTGGACAGAGCCCTGATGTGGATTCTTAACAGCCGGTGAATGTACCCAGAGGCACTTTCTTTCCTCCTGCACTGCTGGAGCTCAAAGAAAAGCAAAGCAGATTCCTTGGGAAAGAGCTGGAGATTTCTGCTTTTTATTCAGCATTTTGTGTCAATAACAGTTTGGGTAATTTTCACTTGGTGTTCACAATAAGATACTCTCAGTTTATATTACTTTGCATTTATATGGTTCATTTTATCTGTTACAGAAACACACTTTACAAGTGCCAGGAGCTGCTTTTCTGGGGTGTGGCTATGTACTAGATACTATAAAGCTTCTCTTTATCTGCCCTCTATCACCAATAGAAAAACTTCCCTACGTTCCTCCCCAGAGTGCCCCTCAGAGGCACTAGCTATAATTAGAGGGGTAGGTTGCAGCACAGCAGTAAAATTATGAACAGAGACACCCTGAGATGTGGCTGGTGTTCTGCATCTGCCTCATCACACAAAGTGCCCTCCAAAAAACTCACTGTCCCAGAAAAAAAGGGCAGGGTTCTTGCTATACTAACTGAGATTTTTTGATAAGTCCCTCCTTCTGGTCCACATTACTATACGTCTCTTCAATACTGACATCCAATGACAGAAAGCTTAGGGTGCATTTTTCAAAGTATCTGGAACCATTTGCATGAAAATCACTGAGAGTGCTTGTTAAAATGCAGATGATCAGGCTCCTCTGCAACCTTCTGAATTGGATTCTGAGGGCTGAGTATTTGCATCCACTAAGGTCTTAGAAGCACTTGTTGGTTTTCTAATGTCCTGAAATTCCACTTATGGTTTGTAATGTTGGGGTATGAGACTTGATATTTGCTGTGTATTATCTTCCAACTTATGGTTTGCTCATCAGCATTTATTCCAGATCTCTGCTATTAAGCATGAACTTTTCTTTGAGTCAACTGTTTCTTTGTTTGCTGAGTGTTCCCAGGATGGAAGGGTTGCCAGTCCAGGGCAGGGCTTGGGGCAATCAAGACAACATTGCAATTTCTAAGGCTATAGGTTCACCATAAGTCATCAAGGTTTGCATGGGAAGGAAAGTAAAAATGGAGACAGACGAGGTATAGAGAAATGGACTAGTTGCAACAGTAATCCAGTCGGTTAAGTCAAGACCCCAGTATTCGGGATGCACTGAAATAAAAAGGACTCTGACCTTTTTAACACAGCTCTTTTAATGAAAATTTTACAACTTTGACAGGGATAGATGCATTTAATTAGTCACATGTACACAGGACTCTGTGCTTACCTTCACCACTGTCCTGTCAACACCCTGGGAAAGTTTAATTCTTGCATTGTTACCTGTTTATCTCTGCAGCCTTTCATCCACTCATCCATTGCATACTGACTGTCCCACTATGTTCTAGACACAGGGTTTCAAGTAGAGGATGCACAGATGAAGCGACAGGGCTCCTGTATTTGAAGGACATACAGAATAGATGAATGTATGAAGACTTAAGAAAATTTGCAAGCTGCTGCTTCAGCACTTAACTTTCCTTCCATTACAGCCATTCCCAACTGTATTCTCAATCTATATTTCATCATCAATCAGAACAGTCCCATATTCATGACCTTGAACCCATGCCTTGTCTTTTAAATCTCAATATCTTTATCAGACATATCTCCAGTTCTTTCTCAAATATTCTTCACCTTGCTCTCTTTCACTTCTTTATTCTTCATGATGGATTTGGACCTCACTTGCCCTCATACTCACTTTTACTCTGGGTGCACCCATTCAATGTTTCCTTCTTGAGCTTTAGAATTAGTATTTTCTCATTAAACTTATGTGGACTTTGTGAGGTCAATTCAAGCCCCTGGATTACCATTCTTATTTTTTCCTTCCATTAACATGAAGTGTGTCTTTGGGGTGGATAAAATCATGAAAATGTATTGACTAAGACTGCTCCAGATTCATCTGATGTGGCCTCTGGTTGGCCCTTGCAATGGCTCTGCTGTTCTTTTATTTAGATTTCCTTTCCTTTGCAGACATTTTCCCCACCTCTCAAGGTCTCAGTATCACTCCTGTCTCCCTCAATCTGAGCAGCCAAGCTTGTCTCGCATGTTCTGCAGAATATCCAGAACACTCAGCTGAACTTTCTAACTCCCCATCTTCCAGGTCACTATAGTCTTCTCATTGTTTCAAATTTAATTCACCTCTTTTCTTTCAAGAACTCATCTCTGCCCTTCAAGGCTCACTCTTCCATCTTGGTTCAATGTAAATGAAAATTTCATAATCAAATAAATTTTGGAAGTTCAATATATTATACTTCTTCTTTTGGGGATTCATATGATATGTTACCATATTAAGAGTTTTGAAGCCGGGCTCGGTGGCTCAGCCTGTAATCCCGCGCCTTTGGGAGGCTGAGGTGAGTGGATTGCCTGAGCCCGCGGGTTCGAGACCCGCCTGGGCAAGCGAGACCTCATCTCTACAATAAATTTAAAAAAATTAGCTGGGTGTAGTAGCGCGCGCCTGTAGTTCCAGCTACTTGGAAGGCTGAGGCGGAAAGATCGCCGGAGCCCAGCAGGTCGAGGCTGCGGTGGCCGGGAGCGGCCACTGCACTCCAGTCTGGGTGACAGAGTGAGACTCCAACTCAAAAAAAAAAAAATTCAGGACTAACAAGAAGAAAAGTTGTCCCTGATCTAGGTAAGATCCAGAATTACACCAGTGCCATCTTCGAGAGGCAGGTCTAGAAAGTGATTGTAAAGTATTCCATTGTGTTATATTATTTCTTTTAAAAGGCTATATTTTATATGTGGAATATACTAGTCTACCTGAAGACTAGAAAAATGTATGCAAAATACATTAGAAAAGAGGCATGAGCTGAATCTGACAAATGTGAATACTCTTATTTCTTAGAAATAAATACTATTAAGAGAGTTGTGTGATTAATCAGAGCCACCATGACCTGAATGGAGTAGTCTTTGGGACCATCCACCAGCATCAGTTCCAATTTCTTGCAATTCACTCAGTCTTCTCATTTCTAAGCTCACTCCCTGGATATCTGAAGACCAGGACAGAAGGCTTCAGAGTGACTGATAAAAATACTCTAGCCCTGCACAAAGTTAGTGCTTGCATTTGTGTTCTGTGTTATCCCTCAGTCTTTTGGGTGTTTGACTAGCTTCAGTCAACTCCTAAGAGCCCAATTTTTCTGATGACATTAATAATATTGGTTTTCTGGTAGGACTCCCTCCATTGCTGGAACTGTCAATCCACCACCTCATCTTGGCTCTCTCAACTCTTTAACTGCACCAGTAAAGACATCTGCCCTAGATGTACCAACATTCTCTCACAGCCCCAGGATATTCTTTATATTTCTAAGAAAAGAAACAGCCTTTCATTAGAAAGAATGTTATACAATGGAATGGCTTACAGTCAATTTCTAGACCTGCCACTCCAAGATGACGCTGGTGTAATTCTGGATCTTACGAAGATCAGTACAACTTTTATATAAGTTAAAGTCATTTCGCCTTTGTTCTAGTTTTCTAGTTTGTGACTTAACAGGAATGAACACAAAAAGGAACTCAATTCTTGAAACTACAAAGTAGCAATTACATAACCCTTTGCTTGTTAAATTTATCCAGCTCCAAACATGATTGTAATAGTGTTTGCCTTAAATTTTCCCCTTAGGACCTCAAGAAAAATTTTATGACACTCCTGGTGATGCATATTGTAAAGATGCCACAGAAAATCATTACTACTTATACTCACATCAAATCTCAGAGATTAGAAGTCAGATTGGTGAACCAGAACTTCTATTTGCTCCCTTGCATGTAGGACACAAGAAGTCACTATGGGAATGCATTCTGATTCCTGTACACGCAGAAGAATAAGGATTTTGTTCACTTTTGTTTTCCTGCCAGTGGAAATAACAGCAATTTCAGCTCAGTTTCATCATACCATATGACTTGGAATTCATGCCTTTTATTTGGCTGGCTTACGATGGCCATTTATAGATCTATAATTTTATGTGCCACCTTCTCATAAAGTTCACTCCAATTTGTAAACCCAAGGCCAGTGATGCACAAACCAGGTGTTTGAAGACACATTAGACAGAGTAGTCTCAGAGAAATGAGAACACTCAAGTCTAGGCTAATGTATTTTCTTACTCTTCCTTGGACCTTGGATTTCCAGTTTAGCAATGCCAACTCTCACATAAAGGGCTCCATATCTTCCCTAGTGTGCCTGATGGCAAACGGCAACTCATATGGAAGGTGGTCTTTGGAATCTACATGATGTTCTGCACTGGGTCAATGCCTCCGTGGGGAGAAGCAGTCTGGGCTACACATAGGTTTGCTTGCCTGGAGAGGGAGTGTTCTCTGTATTTCTCTCCCTGGTTGTATGTAGCCCACTGTCTCATGAAAGTGCAGTCCAGGCCCTGCAGTTGGTAGGACATCAAAACCTGAAGGCATGGATTTTAAATGCCAGAGTGCCTTTTATTTCTAGAGCCACTTTCAGTGCTGTGCATAGGCCACCTTTGGAAGTGGTTCTGAGAAGAAGCACCAGAGTAAAGGTCACTGGAAGCCCTTTGCTGTACCCACTCAAAACTTGGAATTTTCTCATTCCCCCTCTCTTCCTTCATCTTTCAAGTTCTTTTATCCCCTGAGAGAACATCGGTTACTTCTTCATCCTAGAGAACCCAACTGACACCCATGTGTCAGTTCGGAATGTAACAGGTATTTTGGAGAGTAACACCTGAGAAGGAAAAGGGAGGAAGAAGAATTGGGCAGAAGCTTCCAGAATGTTATGCTGAACCCGGCAACTTCTCTATCGACCCAACAGGTAGCTCCAGAGCAAAGATTGCCCTTAGAGGAGTTCTGCATTGGGCAGAAATGGATAAAGCCTTTATTGTCTTGTTCAGTCCTTGGCTGGGGACTGCTTGAAAAAGAGCATGGCTTTGGCTCTAAAGCTGAAAGTCAGCCAAACATACTTCTTGAAGCTTGACATTAAGTTTTTCTTGAAACTTGAAAGAAGATCTGAGCATCACATTTCCATATCTGCCACTGCCAACCACCCTTCCATTGGGAAATAGCACACTCCTAACTCTATGTAATTGTAGCAGGGCAAGGAGTCAAGACCCCTTGCTTTCCTGGTCACAGGCTGCACACATGCCCCAAGGAAGGACAATCAGAATTCATTCTGAACATTAGGCATGGGGTCACCAGGATCTCTCTCCTTCTCTGCAATGATGAGCTCCATGAACCATATAAGCCTAAAGCTTCTTGGGGATGTCTTATGGCCATGCCGATAAACTTGTCTGGAAATCAGGCCCAGGCAAACAGAGTCAAGAGATGGAGCAAGAGACAAGGAAATAGAGACATGCTGGTGATGAATATGACACCTTTATGGGCCACTTTGAATCCTCTTGTCCTCTGCCTTTACTCCACCCACTGCTTCTGAGATCAATCCCATGCAGGTTCTGACGAGCCTTACACAGGTGCAACCTGTCAGCGTTCTCCACCCTAAGACTTCTCTGAGGCTACAGTGAGTTCATGTTCTACCTGAGGATTCTCTCCGGTAAGACGCCTGTAGAACTAGCTCAGCAGTTACATGGGCAAGCCATAAAATGAGAGGAGTGTCAACACCCATGGGGCCACACTTGATGAATGAGGGACAGAGTTGAGGAATAAGTGCATCTCCCTGTTGTCTCCTGGAAGGACAGTCCAGAGATCACTTTTATAAGGCTCTCCTGAAGATTCCATGGCATTGAGCTCCAGTCTCCCATGATGCCATTCAACTCATTTTGCATCTTTCTCTTAGATCTCTCTCATTCCCTTTTCAGTGCTCCTCTCAAATAAATTACCTGCATGCAAGCCTCATTTGAATACTTAGATCCAGCTGTTCCTGAAGCTATATCCTTACTTCCTAGTTTCTTGAACCAATAAAATTATAAAGTTCCCTTCTTTCTTTCTTTCTTTTTTATTTTATTTTTGTTGTTGTTGTTGAGTCGAAGTCTCACTCTGTCACCCAGGTTGGAGTGCAGTGGTACTCTACAGCCTCAAACTCCTGGGCTCCAGTAATCCTCCTGAGTAGCTGGGATTACAGACATGTGCTATCATACCCAGCTAATTCTTTTTATTTTTGTAGAGATGGGGGTCTCACTATGTTGCCCAGACTGGTCTCGAACTCCTGGGCTCAAGAGATTCTCTCACTTCAGCTTCCCAAAGTGTTAGGATTACAGGCATGAACCACTGCTCCCGGCCCTTCTTTTCTTTTTTCCTTCCTCCCTTCCTTCCTTCCTTCCTTCCTTCCTTCCTCCCCTCCCTCCCTCCCTCTCTTCCTTCCTCCCTCCCTCCCTCCCTTCCTTCCTTTCTGTGTATGTGTTTAAGCTAGTTTGAGTTAGGTCTTTGTGATGTACAACCAAAAAAACAACTCATCAACACAACCGCATTTTCCTCTTCAAAGTCCCAATCACCCCCATCATTGTCACCATCTTCCCAACATCTCTCCTCTCTCTGTCAGCTCCAGTAAGATAAAGCACCATTACTGACTCCTCATCCATTTCCTCCCACAGGAATGGGGATGTCAAACCTTTGGCAGATGCCAGTCTCCTTGAAGATGCCAAGTCTCTTCCAGATGCCATATCTTTCAAGCTATTGGTATATTTGAATCTACAGTATGTCTCTTGTGCCTGAAGTGCCCGAGGGACCTTCAGCTGCATCCAGCCGGAAGTTAGGGAAGCCAATCTGGAGTTCTGGAGATAGACCAAAGCCAGAGATTGAGAAGTAATGGTCAAAACTGAGAGCCCGGACAAGGTTGCTGAAAGAGTTTGTACAGATGAGAAGGCCAAGGCTGGAGCCCTGCAAGCCTGTGTTGGGTGGGAGGAGGACACTGCTCATTGGTACTCTCCTTAAAGTTACAGACATGCTACACAGACCCAGAAGAAACCTCAGCAGCAAAATATGCTACAGAAGGAAGGAAGCAACTGGGCCCTCACTGCGTGCCCCTTTCCTCACATACAGACTCCATCTGTCTGGGCATTGGCAAGGGTCTGGATCTGGGGATACAAGTGAGTCATTTCAGCATCTTCAGCTGCATCTCTGGGCATCAAGCTTCCCTCTGAGATATATTTCCGTTGTCAATCTAAGGGTTGTTACTGACTGAGGCAGGAACGCGGTTTGATAGGTTGAAAAGCAATTTCTGCCCTCTTTCCTAGACTCAAATCCCTCATTTGTTAACTTATATTTTCTATTTCTCCATTAAAAACCTGTCTTTCTGGTGGTTATTGATCACTTCTGTTGCAGAACGGTAGACCTGAAATGTATTTCGTTCTGAATTTATGCACGATGGAGAAAGGTCCTCAGGCTTTGCAATCATGCTCAAACTACATCAGGAAGGATCTAAAAGAGGAAGTGGGGGGAGCTGGCATCCCATGAACCTCATCTAACTTGGCTTTGAGAGAATTGGTAAGTGTGCATGCCAAGGGGGATACAGTATAAGGTTAGCTCAATTATAAGGGAGGTGACAGCCGAGTTTTGTGATGAAGTTTCTAAGCAAGGAAAGAATATTCACTGACAAACAGCAGTCACTACTGTGATAGCAAACAATTTTCTGGGGCTTTGACTAGGAAAGCATTTTGTCTTAACCAAAGCATTCATATTGTAAATGTCAGACAGTTGATGCGTGTGGCACGAAGTTCGTGACATTTGAAACTTCGGAGTTCGCTGCTCTTTTATTCTTTCTAAACAGATTGCTTTTGATATTTGCCTTCGAGGATTGTATAGTAAAAGACAAGATAAATTAATTGGTCACCAGTCTCAAAACTTTAGTTTACCTAAAGTAAACTATATATCACAAGAATAAATACTCTGATCCCTGGTGCTTGTACTTTGCAGGATTATACTCCAGTCAGATGGTTGGAGGTGTGGAGGAGTAGAGGAGACAGACTTCAAAATGCAAAGGACAAGCCAGGCAAATTGGATCATGCCTGTAATCCCAGCACTTTGGAAGGCCAAGGCAGGAGGATCGCTTGAGCCCAGAAGTTCAAGACCAGCCTGGACATCATAGTGAGATCTCATAGCTGGGCATGGTGGCACATGCCTGTAGTCACAGCTACTAAGGAGGCTGAGATGGAAGGATCACCTGAGCCCAGGAAATTGAGGCTGTGATGAGCTATAATCATGCCACTGCACTCCAGCCTCAGGGACACAGTGAGACCCAGACTAAAAAAAAAAAAATGCAAAGGACAGAAATATTCCTTTCAGTTCCCTGACCCTGAATATCTCTTTAACCCACATATTGATTTGCAAAGAGAAGCTTGGCAGGGCCCATTTTTCTGAACCTTATCTGTAAAAACCCATGGCCTAGCTCAGCACATGGGTGTCAGATGGTTCTTACTACTTTCAACATCGTACTTTCACAAATGAGTTATGCGGTTTGTCAAGTCATAAAGGACTAATTGAGCATGCATCATACGGTCAAACTATGGCCTGTGGGCTGAGTCCAGTCCACCGCCTGTGCTTGTGCGGCCTACAGACCTTGCTGGAGCAGGCACCGCTGTGAGCTGGGAGACCAGCCAGGGCATCACCCTCCACTCGTATTTCCCCCTCTGCTCCCACGCCCTTCCTCCCAGGCCAGTGATGCTGCTCAGAGTCCATACCACTTACCACCTACACACTGAGGTCTCTGCTATTGACAACTACTGGGCTTCGTGCAGTCCAGGACCCTCCAGCCAGCTGCCCAAGTTGAGATGGCCCAGCTCTCCAAAAGGAGAGAAGGGTACACCAGGACCTGGGTGTCACCAGAACAGAGAGTGAAACTGATCATGGTGGTGAGCCTCCCCCCACTTCAGCCCCTCTCCCTACCTCCCAGAGCCTAGGGTTAGGACCCTAGGGCAGGTCACTCTTCCTCTAGAGAAAGTCTGCAGCAGACAGCTACTGGGCACAAAGTTGCCCACCACCCAGGGCCAGCCGCCCCACACAAATGGGGCAGGGTACTGCAGGACTTCCTTCTCTTGTCTCAGAACCCACATAGCATCCTCAGTTTTGCCTCTTAGCCTGTAAAGCCTAAAATATTGACTATGTGGGCCTTTACAGAAAAAGTTTGGGACCCCTGGTATAAATTCCCATAAAACACTATCTCCAAATAGATTAATCATGAAGGTGAGGAGGGAGGTAGTGAGGAGGCAGGTGGAGAAGAGGAACGCCTTGAGAGCCTATGTTGGGAAATCAGGGGTTCTCAACATATACTTAAGAGAGAGATGCAAACTGTGGGTTTATATACCTGTATCTGCACACTTCTGCAAGTTCCTTTAATTTCTTACCTGTTCTGTAGGCTGCACACCAGGTTTGGTTATATGGGGTATTTGAATGCCACCTACTGGGCACAACTGGCCTCCACTCATTGGAAAGGATCATTCACATTCGAGAAAACAGCTGGTATCTGACTGCACTGGTCGCACTGCACGCCACAGCTGGCTGAAGGGCTTGAAGTACAGTGAGAGACGTTCTCTGCCACAATCAAGTTTCTCACTCATGGCAGAGCAGTTTCCCAACCTCTACTGTAAGGCCTGTCCTGTGCATCATGGGATGCTTCTTAACATCCCTTATCTCTGCTCGTGTCATAGGTTAAATAGTGTCCCCCCTTAAAAAGATGTTCAAGACCTACTCCCCAGTACTTGTGAATGTAACCTTACATCTGTCCTTGCAGATGTCATAAGGTTAAGGATCTCAGGATGAAATTATCCTGGATTTAGGGCCCTAAATCCAATGATAGGTGCCCATAGAAGAGAAAGGAGAGGGTGATTTGAGACACAGAGACATAGAGGGGAGGCCACATGAGGTCAGAGGCAGAGATTGGTGTTCTGCTTCCACAAGTCAAGGAATACCAAGGATTTTCGGCAGCCAGAAGGATCTAGGAGGCAGGCACAGAAATGATTCTCCCTTGGAGTCTCCAGAAGGGACTGATCCTGCTAACACCTTGATTTTGAACTGATGTCTCCAGAATTGTGACAGAATAAATTTCCGTTATTTTAAGCCACCACATTTGTGGTAGTTTGATACGTACAGCAACATCAGGAAACTGCTACAACCCATTGGATGCCAGTAGCATCCTCCCCCAGTAGTGACCATCTAAAATGCCTCCAGATATTGCCATATGCCACCTAAGGACCAAATTGCCCCTGGTTGAGAACCACTGTGTTAGTGTTATGCCCTCTGGTATGAAAGGAATTCTTGAGTTTTGTAGTGGCTACCCAACCATCCTACACACTTAAGAGCAGGTCAAGACCAGTGACATGGCAGGCAAATGGGGAACGCAACTAAACTGAGGGAGTTGAAATGCAGAAATAACCAGTAACTTTCTTTTTTGTTGATAAGACATTCCCTCTCAACCACCATTGGACACAAGCAGGAAACTTTTCATCCATTTTGATCACTAAACATTAAGAGAATTATAGTCACTTCTTTGTAATGTGGGAAGTGAAGTCCAGCGTCCTGGAAATAGAAGGGAGCCCAGCGACCACTAGACAGACAGGGAGTCCCTCCTGTCACACAAGCGCATGTCCAGGAAAAAGTGCAGCAGTTCACAAAGGTGTCATTTTTGCCTCCTGATTCTTGGCCTCTTTCACTACAAGTTAAAGCTAACTTCAAGTGAGACGTTCACTTCAGTCATTCTATCTCTGCCTCTGACTTCATGTGGCCTTCCCTCTAATGTCTCTGTGTCTCAAATCTCCCTCTCCTTTCTCTTTTATGGACACTGTCATAAGATTTAGGACCCTAAATCCAGGATCATTTCATCCTGAGATCCTTAACTTGATAACATTTGCAAGGACAGATGCTATTTCCAAATAAGGTTACATTCACAAGTACTAGAGGTTAGATCTTGGTTAGGTCTGAGAGCAAACTTGGGCCATTTCTAAAAAGAGCGTATCAGTGTCATTGCTGGTTAGAGTGAGAGCTGAAGAATTGGGCTGCCTGGTTTCCCAGCAGAGCTCTTCCATGCATTCATTGTGTGAAAGTCCCCAGGCCACTAAACCTCTCCAGCAGTAAAGTGGGGATAGCCATGGTGTACTCAGCTCAGAGCAAGGGTTCAAAAATGTAGTGATCATAAAATAGGCTGAGTCTAGAGCTTGACTGGCATAGTAAAGTGTTCAGAAAATATTTGCTATTATTATCCAGAATGAAGTACATTCATGAATTAGCCAACCAATCTGGTGAGAACATAAGTTACTGGTGCTTTGAAGGCACTACCAGAAGAGCAAAGCTGCAAAAACTTTGGATTTCAAGTGCCCCAAAACAGCATGTCTGGACAGAGAATTTTCGATTATCTGGATGAAAGATTATCTACAAAACGTAGTGCCGGTAATCAAAAGCAGCAGCTAATCCAGAAATAACTGGACCATAGTCAGCAGGTGCCATCAGCAACAGAGTTTCCTCCCGGCAACAGCTGACCCACCTACATGAGAGGTCAGGTCTCTGCCCTGAGAAGTCACTAGCTGATGAATGACAGCAGGCCTCAGAGAATAGCCAACACTGACCTTGGTTTGGTAACAGGTAATCCACAAGGCTGATTTCTGAAACTAATTGAAAAAAGACAGCCAAACATCACAAGTACATTGGATCTCCAAAAATCAATTCAAAAATAAATACTTTTAAAAACTTGAATATGTGGTTATGTTCCCTATTGGTGCTGTAACAAGTGACCACACATTTAGTGGCTTAAAACAACACACATGTATTATCTTACAGATTGAGAGGGCAGAAATCTGAGTGGATCTAATGGGTCAAAGTAAATGTGTTGGCACAGCTGCATTCTTTCTGGGGTTTTAGGGGAGAATCTGATCCTTGCTTTGTCCAGCTTTTAGAAGCTGCCCACATTTTTTGGCTCATGGCACCACACCACTCTGGTCTGCTTCCATTGTCTCACCTCCATCTCTGACTCTGACCTTCCTATCTCTCTCTCTTCTAAAGGCCCTTGTAGTGACATTAGCCCACCTGGATCACCCATGATCATGTCCTCCATTTCAAGCTCCTTAATGTAATCACATGTGCAAAATCCTTTTGCCATGTAGGGCAACATATTCCCAGGTTTCAGCGGTTCAGATGTAAACATTTTGGGGGTCAATTTTTGTGTCTACTACAGTGAAGAAATTCCAGTGAAACACATATCTAATCCACGATGGTCATAATCATGTTGGATCATAAGAGAAGAGCCCTTCAGTTATATCATGTTTGAGATTGTGATTTGAATTCTTCTTATACACGAATGCACTGAAGGGAACTAAATGCATACAGAGGTCAGGGCATATATGATTGGAGTCACAGTCAAGGGCAACCAATAGAATATATGTGATATACAGACTGAGAAGTCAGAATAAGAGTTAGCTCACCTCTGATAGAATAAAGAGGTCACAGGATGGGTACAAGGGCTCATGCCTGTAATCCCAACACTTTGGGAGGTTGAAGTAGGAGAATCACTTAAGCCCAGGAATTCAAGACCAGCCTGAGCAACAATAGTGACACCCCATCTCAACAAAAAATAAAAAATTTAGTCAGGCATGGTTGCATGCACCTGGAGTCCCCACTACCCAGGAGTCTGGGGCAGAAAAATTGCTTGAGCCCAGGAGTTCATGACTTCAGTGAGCTATGATTGCACCACTGCACCAGCCTGGGAGACAGAGACTTGTCCCTTAAAAAAAAGAAAAGAAAAAGAAGGGCAAGGAAGTCTTGGTGGAGTGAAGATTCTCAGGGGCTGGGTAACGAAAGAGACTCTGGTTGTCAGGACAGGTTATGGGCATTCCGGGCATATGATGTGCCAATGACTGAAGAGAGCTAATAGATAAACACCTCAGTACCTTTGTCCCTCTTTGGAGTGATGACTCTGAGATGCATGTTCCGCACGGTCTC
Source organism: Tarsius wallacei (assembly GCA_963574415.1). Classification (NCBI taxonomy): domain Eukaryota; kingdom Metazoa; phylum Chordata; class Mammalia; order Primates; family Tarsiidae; genus Tarsius; species Tarsius wallacei. The sequence continues at coordinate 23,443 of CAUYQG010022197.1, forward strand.
CCAGTGTCTCCAGCTGCCTGCAGCAGCAATGTGCTTAATGACGCACCCTTTGTGGTTGCCTTCCCTTCTCTGTCTCACATCTTCCCCCACTCCTGCATGCTGTTTCCTGTCATCAACTTCCAAATAATTGACGTGCACTTGAATCCTCGTCTCAGGGCCTGCTGTTGAGGTAGCCCAGATAAAGACAGCCCCCTCTGTACTGGCCACAGCCTTCCTCGAAGAGAATAAGACACTTTCCCCAATGCTTGGGAGGGAAGGAAGAATCCTTGCACTTGGAAGACATTCACTTGCTAATAGATCAGTGACAACTTGTCCAGACAGGGGGCGTAAAGGAGGTTGAAGACCTGAAATTTCTAAAGAGACTCAAGACACAAAAACGTGTGCCTATTTTAGAGTGACAAATGTTAGACTATTCTTCCCCTTCACTGTATGCCCCCATCTAACCTTCAGTATTAGCTTTTGTCCTTTTATTGTGTCTCCTCTTTTCATTGATTCAAGCCTGATCTTGAGTCATATAGTCATGAACGCTTTTGGGGTCATACAAATATACAACACGCTAGGTTATGGGGCCTTGGAATAAGGCAAGGAGGAAAACAGTATATTCCCAGTCAGTGGTATGCTAATACATGTTCCAACAGGGCAAAACAAGTCTGGTTTATAGTATCTGCCTATTTTTGTGGTGTAAATGCTTCCGCCATGGCTAATTTCAAGCTAGGAATATGTCATCAACTGGCTCACTAAACTCCTGCAAATTTAACCATCAGCTCTTGTGAACTGGTACCAGCTGGCTTCATCACACCACTGCCAGCCTTCTAGGAATTTATAATGGTGATAACTACATGGGCTGGTAGACCGTCTGCTTCATCAAATTGACCCCAAAATGGAAAAGGGTGCAATATCACAGAACTTTGTTTCTTACATGACAGTACTAGGCAGGTAAACAGGTGATTGGGAAATCCTCTACAGTCATTCAGAGGCCTAGGCTGACAGTCCAGAGCTGCCATCTTCAACACACAGCTTCCAAGGTCACCCTGAGTCATCTCTGTTCTAGCCCAGCAGAGAGGAAGACTGCAGAGGATCCTATGTGGGACTTACGGGCCTCACTTCTCGAATTCTACTGGCTAAAACCAGTGTATGGTCACACTTAACAGCAAAGGAAGCTGGGAAATGTAATCTAGCTGTGAGTCCAGGAAGAAAAGGAGAACACAGATTTGGTGAGCATCAGTTATCTCTGTCAAAATCACATTTTTGAGCATTCATGCTATGCCAGCTCTTGTGCCCAACAAGTTTGTATGGCTAGATGAATCCACATACTTTATAGGTGAGAAAACTAGAGCTTAGAGAGGTTAAGTGGTTTGACAAAAATCATACAGCTAAGAAGTGGCAGAACCTGGATTGAAAGCTATGTCTGTCCTATGCCAAAGTTAAAGTTCTTCAACAGATCATTTTCACCTGGCTTCACCTCTGTAAAAATGGCAGCCAGAGGTAATGTGATCCTCAACCAGATACCCGCTAATGCAGTTCTCCTTTGGCAAGACACAGTTGTCAATCTGCCCCTCTCAGCCCTCTAGTCCCAAATGAGTGAGGCTGGAGTTTTAGAAAATGAACCCATCAACACGGGCCATGAGAAGTGATGGGTTTTAACAGATAAAGATTTATCTAACTTGCAATTGCTTCTCTCTGAAGAACGTGATAATCCAAGGTGACTGGGAACACTTTGGCTGGCATAGACTGGAAGGAAATGGCATTTTCTATCTCAAGCATAGAAGGGGTGCTGGGATGAAGCCAGGTCCTTGGAAAGGAGGAGGGAGAAAAGGAGGAGAAACCAAGAGAGCTTTACCTTTTGGCCTAGGGCAGCTAGGGGTAGCATAAATGGCATGTTTGCACTGCTTTTTGTCTTTTGAGCCTTAAGTAAGGATGGCTTCTTCCAAGGACAAGATGTCACCATGAACCTCTGCAGCCATTGCAGGCTGCAAGAGTCCACCAAGTGGTTTGTTAATAATATGAAATACTCAGCCGGGCTCGGTGGCTCAGCCTGTAATCCCGCGCCTTTGGGAGGCTGAGGTGAGTGGATTGCCTGAGCCCGCGGGTTCGAGACCCGCCTGGGCAAGCGAGACCTCATCTCCACAATAAATCAAAAATAAATTAGCCGGGCGTGGTAGCGCACGCCTGTAGTTCCAGCTACTTGGAAGGCTGAGGCGGAAGGATCGCCGGAGCCCAGCAGGTCGAGGCTGCGGTGGCCGGGAGTGGCCACTGCACTCCAGTCTGGGCGACAGAGTGAGAC
>CAUYQG010022203.1:82-24074 GCA_963574415.1 Tarsius wallacei
ATGGTGCGGGGAAAACTGGCTGATCACATGCAGAAGATTGAAACAGGACCCCTACCTATCATCATACACAAAAATTAACTCTAAATGGATCAAAGACCTAAACGTAAAACCTCAAACTATAAGAATCTTAGAAAATGCAGGAGACACCCTTATGGAAATTGGAACTGGCAACCAATTCCTATTCAGAACCCTAAATGCCCATACCTTAAGAAATAAGATAAACAAGTGGGACCTCATCAAACTAATGAGCTTCTGCAAAGCAAAAGAAACCATCAAGAGAGCAGGGAGACAGCCCACAGAATGGGAAAAAATATTTGCCAACTCTGTATCTGACAAAGACCTAAAATCTAGGATCTAAAAGGAACTCAAATGAGCTGAAAGGAAAAAAACAAACAATCCCATTGAAAAGTGAGCAAAAGACATGAATAGACACTTCTCAAAAGAAGATATGTGGGCAGCTAACAGACACATGAAAAAGTGCTCATCACTCATCATCAGAGAAATGCAAATCAAAACCACACTGAGATACCACCTAACCCTTGTAAGAATGGTCATCATTAATAAAACAAACAACAGATGCTGGCAAGGATGTGGAGAAAAAGGAATGCTTCTACATTGCTGATGGGAATGCAAACTAGTGCAACCTCTTTGGAAGACAGTGTGGCAATTTCTAAAAGAACTAGAAATTGACTCCTTCCATATGACTCAGCAATTCCCCGATTGGGAATATAGCCGGAGGAACTCAAATCATTCTACAAAAAAAATACCTGCACATGTATGTTTGTTGCAGCTCTATTCACAATAGCAAAAACATGGAACCAACCATGTTGCCCACTGAAGATGGACTGGATTAAAAAAATGTGGTACATATACACAATGGAATATTATGCAGCCATAAAGAATGACAAACAATGCCGGGCTCAGTGGCTCAGCCTGTAATCCCGCGCTTTGGGAGGCTGAGGTGAGTGGATTGCCTGAGCCCGCGGGTTCGAGACCCGCCTGGGCAACTTGGCGAGACCTCATCTCTACAATAAATCAAAAAAAATTAGCCGGGCGTGGTAGCACGTGCCTGTAGTTCCAGCTACTTGGAAGGCTGAGGCGGAAGGATCACTGGAGCCCAGCAGGTCGAGGCTGCCAAGGCCGGGAGCAGCCACTGCACTCCAGTCTGGGTGACAGAGTGAGATTCCAACTCAAAAAAAGAAAAAAAAAGAAGGACAAACATATGGACTTCGCAGCAACTTGAATGGATTTAGAGTCGATCATACTCAGTGATCTATCACAGAAACAAGGAACAGAGTACCATATATTCTCACTCATAAGCAGACCTTGAAAAATTATTATAATACTATAAGAAAAGGGTTGGCAGTAATGGGAAACCGTCGGGGGGGGGGTGGGATTGGCAGTTGAGGGAAACTGCTAGGGGAGGGAGGGGCATACCTCATCAACAAGGGTACCTGCATAATCAACGTTCGTATACCTAACCCTGAATTGCACCCCACATCTTTATAATTTTTAAAAATGCATAATAGCTAAAAAAAAAAAAAAAAAAGATTAGCGGTGTATTATTAACTATACCATTACTGGGATTTTAAGGAACATGATATATATCAAAAGTCATCTGGTGGTGTGCTAGAGAGTTAAACTGCATTTAATCTTTTAAGTTCTAAATTCTGATTTTTATATTTGGTTATTAACCCTCAAAATTTCAGCAAATTAGCAAGTGATACTATATAGTTATCTTCTTCTTGTCTGGTATCACATTTCATAAAAGATATTTCTCTGTAAATGCTATAGATCATACAATGCAGGTGTGGATGGACTACCGATCATCAGCTTAGAGCCATGGACCAAGGTTTCACAGCTGATTCCTCATAGTATAAGGATGTGTGTTGGGGGGACACTCCTTATTAACAAGGGTGCCAGAACGAGACATATTTGTGTACCTAACCCTTAACTGTACCCCTCAATATCACAATAAAAAAATATTATATATAAAAAAAAAAGAAAAAAGAAAAATGGCTCTAATAAAAGTAACTACCTCAAAAAAAAAAAAAGAGGAAGCTGGGAACAATCTGGTGTCCAGGCCAACAGGTGTGGGATGCATAGGCACAAACCCCCTAGACTATCTTCACCCTCAGTCCAGTCTTCAGTGGACCAGATGAGGATTCCCATTTCTGGTCCTCTGATGCCATTTTCTGCCCAGTGAGATTCTTGCCAATAGACTCTCCCAGTGCCTAGCATGGGGTCAAATGTATTGAATGAATGAATGAACAAAAATATGTTATTTCTCTTGCCATTACTCTTTTCATTCAAAAGAGCAAAGGCAGGAGTCTCAGGATTGCCCACATCAGGAGATTCACTGAGTCTGGCTTTGAGCTCTGTAAAAACCTCTCGATGTTTTTGTTTTTCTTTCTTTCTTTCTTTCTTTCTTTTTTTGAGTTGGAGTCTTACTCTGTCACCCAGACTGGAGTGCAGTGGCCGCTCCTGGCCACCGCAGCTCGACCTGCTGGGCTCCAACGATCCTTTTGCCTCAGCCGTCCAAGTAGGAACTACAGGCGTGTGCTACCACGCCCAGCTAATTTTTTGACTTATTGTAGAGATGAGGTCTTGCCAAGTTGCCCGGGTGGGTCTCGAACCCGCGGGCTCAGGCAATCCATTCACCTCAGTTTCTCATAGCGCGGGATTACAGGCTGAGCCCGATTTGTTTTTCTTTCAATCAAAAACCATTTATTTGGCTGAAGTGCACAATTTCCTACCTAGCTCTTGAGCAGTACCTCAGCCCTACGTGTAGGAATAAGAAAGCAGGGGTGGAAGCTTCATGTGCCTAAGGTGTGGCACTGGGCTTATCCCCGGGCTTTCAGGCAACTGTGCTCCTGAGTGACCCCAGGGGGACCTGCCTGGGCTGATCGACAGGAGGCCTCTGGGGATATTATCCATCCCTCCTTTTTCTCTGCCTCCAATTACCAAGGGAGGGAGCAGATTGAGAACATATTTAGAAAATGTGTTCATTGTTGCTTTTAAAAATCTCCTCTGTAATTAGGTACTACGGGGGTAGTCAACCACGAAAAGTCACAACCAGTGCTGTCAAGTTCCATAAAACAAGAGAAACCAATTAATCAAAATGAAAAAGAGGCTGGCTGAGCCTCAGCACCTGTCTTGGCCACACCACGCCTGCACCCACCCAGATGTCAGCCGTGACTCTAAGGCAAGCCCCCACTCTGCTGGGTATTTCAGAAGCCATATTGACGTGGGGTCACTGAGTCCTTGACCTCTCTCCCAAAAATCCATCTCACAGGTAATAGGGCCAGCAATTTTGTTTTGCTCATCTAGCAAAACTTTCAGAATGGGCCCTAAACCTGACAACTGCAAAATAACATAAATCAATAAAACAATCAGATTCCCAGCACTGTTTTCAATATAGTAGCTCCTAGGTAGTATCTGCATCCATGCAAAAAGGTGAAGGGTACAAAGACCTGCTCAGACTCTATCCTGTTCCCTGATGGCTTTTAAACTTACTCCTATCAAATCTGAGTCTTGGGAGCAACGACTCTGAAACAATTGAGTGATTCTAGTGACCTACATTCACTGGAGAGGGGTTCACCAAAGTGAATGTGAAGTTAAAGTAAGCTGCTTTATGAAGACTTAGAAATATTTCTTTTTGCATTAGCATAACTACCAAGAAGTATGGTTTTTCAGGGGCATTTACTCCCTTGGAATCCAAACCACATGAGGATAAATTTTTTTTCAACCATCCATCTCCATGAGAGAGATGCTTCAGGGTACTGAGGCTAAAGGATAGGAGGAAGAGGCTATGAGGCAGACATTCCAGAAGCTTCCACGAAGAGCACCAGGATTATTTTCATAATGTGAAATTATCAGCACTCTAGCTGTTTGTCTGACTTTGGTCCAAAGGGAGAACTTGAGCCTTCTGGCATCTCCTGAACTATACCATCGCTCACCCCTTGCCAAGGCCTGTCTTAGTGCCTCAGCTGTAGCCTACAGTTTCCACACAGAAGTGATATATTCCATCTGGCTTTCCTTCCTTCCCTGTGCACAGAATAATGTTTTCTTGCTCTCTTAAAGTTTGGTAGGCCCATACGACTTGCTTTGGCCAATGATAAATAGTGGAAATCCCATGTATTACATCAAAATAGAAATGAGAGTCATTTTCTATGCTTCTCATCCCCTGCCACATTAGCTGAGAAAGTCAATATTTTAATTGGATAAAGTGACTCACAGCGAGGAACCTAAGTGGTAGTTCCTCACAAAGGGAATGCCTCTCATTAAGTGGGAAAGAGGTGTGGTTCTAGAAAGCAAAGGAAACATGAGTTCTGGAAACCCTATCCCAAGAACTATACATGTTTACTAGCATATGGAATTGACTGGAATCAAATAGGCAAGACTCTTATTTTAACAGAGTTGAATTGCCATAGGAACAGAAAACCTGACATTCTTCAGGATTTTAAACAATCCCTGAGTCTCTAACTATGGGAAGTCGGTGGGTTGCAAAAGCTGTGTAGTTCCTAAGGAGGACATATTCCCTAACATCAATATCAGATATGGCCAAGGGAGATAATGAAAAATAAGAAATTTCCTAAAGGGTTGAGCTGGAAGCCATGGTAAACAATGAACAAGAAAGCCCCTCCAGAGAGCAGAACTACAACCTAATCAAGGAACATTACCCACCCCAGAATAGAAACCCCTGGCAATATCTGCTCAGAAAGATTTCAAAATTGCTAAGGTCCAGTGCCTGCTGAGTGCCTCTCCTTTCTTTTTATGAATGGAAGTGCTTGTTGTGATTTCCCTCTTCCTATTCTACCACAGTGGTAGTGTGTGGAGGAAAGCATGATTTTTTAGTTAATAGGTTTATAGTTTATAGATCTGTAGAAAGATTAAGAAGAGTCCCTTATAGGCTTAATGTAGGGAATACTACAGTCAGTGCCATGGCATTTGGGCATTTGGAGTTGCATCCCTTGGAGAAAGACTGAGTGTATTTTGTATACAGGAAAGAGAGTGAACTGAGTATTTGATTCCCAAGCTGTGGTAAATATCACTAGAGTTCACCATTATATCCTATTTTCCCCTCCTTCTGGAGAAGTGGAAAGATCACACTTCTTGGAAGAATATGTTTCATCACCGTCTTAATGTGACACATGGCCATGTGACTTGCTTTAGTCATTGACATGTGAGTGAGCATGATGTGTCATTTCAGGAGCCAATATTCAGTTTTCTTCTTCCTCTATCATGTCAACAAAGGAAGCTGCATATTCTGGTGCAGTTACAGGATGGTGGAAGCTCTGTCATTCTAAATTTCTGAGATACCACATAGAGGACATTTGCTGTAAAGGACAGTCCAAAACTCCCATAAACTTTGTGTGAGAAAAAAATATTTGTTGGCATCCAGTCACCAAATTTTTAATTGCTCTTAGTGCCACATAGCCTATTAGTTTGATGACTATAGAACCCCATTATACAAAATTGAGTTTAAGATGACTTATTCTGAACTCTTCTCAGAAATTCCAAAAGCTCCTTATAAGGTTAGAATTAAATATTTAAATGTCTGGGATGAGGCGAAGTGTCAGAGTGTAGGAAGAAGCCAACGATACAAATAAGTGTTTCCAGGTAAGTCTCTTTACTCTGTATCGGTTTCCCAAATCTAGTCTTGTCAGACACTAACAATCCTACCAGAAGCACATGACAGATATGTACAAATAATTAAACAACATTACAAGGTAACAAACAGTTTAAAGACTGGTGTAACTTAGCAATAACTCTTCTAGGACTCAGGTGTAGAAAAAACCCTTGGAGGGTAAAGTACCTATGTATACAAGCAAGACTTGTATAGAACCATAAAGTATGAGTAAGATTTAAAGTTAGAAAGCAGGAAACCAAACATTTCAGGCTTCATGGGTGCAGAAAGAATACTGCACATTCAGTGAAAGGTTAAGTATACTAGGCAGGCAACCCACATAAGGTTTGAACTGAGTAGAAGGGCAATCAGAATGAGTGGGAAGGTGTAGGGATTTGAATGCCTAGGTAATGGAAGAAATACAAGAAATGGAAGCCACTCTAGGATTCGGAGTAGAAGTATGATTTGATGAAAGTGGTGTGGGAAGGGACAGAGCAGACAGGATGGAGGCAAAGGTTTCAGTTAGGCAGCTATTAAATTAAATTGGAAACTAGTTGATGAAAGCTTGCATTGGGGGAGTAGACAGATGTAAAAGAGCCAAAAGAAGTATTGATGAGAAATCAGTAGAACGAGAATGGGGGGCGAGGAGTACGTATCAAAAGAATCAAGCAAAAATGATGTTCATGCTTCTACCTAGGGCTACTAGAGACAAATGATATAAATGCATTTTAATTTAAAAAGAAGTTAGTTTTGAAGGAAAGATGCAGATTCACCTTAGAAGATGCTGAGGTTGAAGAATAGAAAATGCAGGAAGGTTGCTCTCTTTCCCACTCCCAATGCCATTTCTCTGCTAAAAGGTTTTATTCGTGGAATTCGGCAAAAAGATCAAGGTTGAGAGAAATAAACGAGTCATGTATATAAGCATATTCTCAAAGGAAACATTTTAAGAAAAAGAATAGCAGAGTTTTAACACAGAGCTTGAGAAAATGTGCTTATTTGTGGACTGCTGGAAGGAAACTATATGCAGAAAAGGAGATAAGGCATGGTAAAAAAGAAACTGTAATCTAGCATCATGAGAAATGACCTTCAAGTAAGAGTGGGAAGTACTTAGTATCCAGTATCAAATCCTGGAGAAAAAAATTAACAAGGAGAATGAAGACTAAGAAAAAGTCCTTGAATATGGAGACTTAATTTTTATCAGGGATCTTTGACAGTGGAGTTTAATTTATCTAGTTTTTTGACAAAAGAGTTGCATCATCATTTTCTAGCATCTCTTGCCTTCTGAATGGCTCAACATTTCCATAAACATTCTTCTGATCACAGTGCTCCTGCAACTGCTACTCTAGAAAAATGGGGAATGGGGTTGTTGTGTAAGTCCATACTTGTCAATAACATCAAGTCCTACATCCAGTTAATATGATTAATCACTAGTTAGGGTATTCCACACTTAGTGGCAATGCAGGGAGTAGCTACGGCATTGCAAATAAGATCAGGCACTGTCTTATGTGAACCAGGAAGATTTTGCTTCACTTTTGTAGCTTCATCTATAGACCAGAATTCCACTTTTCCTACTCCATCTTTCTGTTGTATAATACAATCAAAACATTATAATCAGACAGCCCTGGCCTTAATTCCCTCTGTTATTTCTAGCTGTGTGCTCAGCATAATTGGAAAACAGAAAATTTCCAGATTTTAAATTACTTTTAATAAAAAAAGAGAAAAAAATAGCAAATCCCAGCAAGTTATCTTTCCACTCCTACTACAAGCCTTGTGGTGAACAAGGCAGTCTGGAAAAAAAATAAGCATGTGAAAGAGAGAAGAGCGGAAATAACAGCAGGCCTAAGAATAATCAAAGCTACTATTGAAATGAGTAAGTTAATCCTAAGTATGAAAACAATGAAAAAGTATCCTGGTAGGACAGAGGTATTGACGTCTTGCAATTCAAAGTAACAGTTTCCTGGATAAGAAGAAAGTAAAATGAAAGAGAGAGAAGCACTTTGGAGATTGTTCAGTAATGAAAGAAAGACCACAGGGGTGGGGAGTAGCGGGGTCCTGTAAAACAAAAATCAGATGACACATGACATCATCGTCATCATCATCATCATCATCATCATCTCCATTAGTGAAAGTTTACCTTCTGTTCTAATAGAAAAGGCTACTATTAAAATAGAAACATTATATACTGAAAATTTAAAAAGTGATAGAACTATGGATAAATATATACAAATCTATGATTAAAAATATAAAATGAAAATCCAAAATGAAAATCCAAACATTCTACTGAAGACAATTTTCTCTCAACCCTACACAAAAATAACTATAAAGCAGAAGAAAACCAACACAACACTTTAAAATGAGTTAAATAACCATAAAGACACATTTGTAGTTATTTAAAAAAACCTGGAAATGCTAATTCAAAATTTTTTTTAAATGGCAGAAATAAGGGACACAATTTTAAAGAGAATTCACCGAATTCAAGGAAGATATGAAAGAAAAAGACAAAATGGAGACTAAAGTATAAGATGTCTAAGGGGAACTCTAATCTCCCTCAGGTATGACACTATGGTATATATCAAAAGATCCTAACGGATTCCTGGAAAATGTACTCAGAATCATCAACTCTGATGTTCTAGTAAAGCTAACAGACTTCAAAGATAAAGAAAAAGTTATCAAGGCTTTTAAATGAAAAGATCAAATAACTTACAGGATCAGAAGAATTAAACTGTCATCAAACTTCTTTTTTAAAAAAACATACAAAGCAAGGCAACAATGGAGCAGCATATTAAAAAAAAACTCAGGGAAAGAAAGTGTGAACCTAGAATTTTATAACCAGGCAAACTTTCCTTCAAGTGTCAAGTATATAAAACAACAATTTCAAAATATAAGAACTTAGGTAATTATGCATCCATGAACCCTTGAACAATCTACTGGAAAGATGAACTTCATCAGCCAAGAGATGGCAGGACAAACTTCAGAGAAAAAACAAAGGTAATGAATGTGTATGTGTGTGTGTGTGTGTGTGTGTGTGTGTGTGTGTGTGTGTGTATTTGTTAATATTTTTATATAAATGAAACACAAATGGATAAGAAAGCAAACAACTAATCTATGAATTGGATGCTTTGTGTAACAAAGTAGAAACAATGCAACTTAAAAATGACATGAGAAAGGAGGCAAAAAGAAAAAAGGTAAAATAATTATATAGATTATTGTATAGGAAGAAAGGGTACATTAAGAAAATCAATAAAAACTGATTGACCAGATGAAAAAAATTAAATACAAATGCTTGAAACTAAGTAGTATTTAAAAAGTTAAGTACAAAGGTAATTACTAGAAGAACACATTAAAATCTACTTAAATACAAAATTTTTAAAAATAAACAGCAAAAAATGCACATCTTGTAAAAAGTTATTAACAAATTTACCACTGTCTCCTCCTAAATCACTAGGTCCTGATGCTTTCATAAAAGAATTGTTTCTAACCTTCAAAGACCAGATAGCCTCGATGTTTTACATACGGTTCCAGAGCATTGAAATTTAAGGGGAATTCCTGATTTCCTGGCACTGATTGGTCATTCAAGTTGGGAGTCTCCCCTTCCCAGGAGCCAGCCCTTGGCATCTGCTTCCCTCATTTTCCCCTGTTCACTGACAAGAGTCTCACAGACCCTGAAAGCTAAGCTTTGGAGCTAAGTCAATTCCCAAAGGGTGGTACTAATGGCTTCTCTATGCCATGGAGAAGATGGCCTCTCCATCAACAGTTGCTAGAAAATTAAACATGATAAAAAGAGTGCAAGAAAGAAACTACAGACCAGTATTATTAATATTGATATAAAAATGCTAAGTGAAATATTAAGAAACAATATTCAATACCATATTAAGAAAATAAAACAACGTAACCAAGTGGGATTTATTTCAGGAAGGCAAGATTAATTCAATATTAGGAAATCCATTAGTATTATATACCTTGTTAATAGATCTAAGGAAAAAGTCTATGATTATCTTCATAGATACTGAAAAAGCTTTTCACAAAATTCAATACCCATTCTCAATTAATTAAAAAGCCCTCAAGAATATAGGAATTGGGGGATAATTTCTTAACAGAAATTAAAACAGAATCAATCTGAATCTATCTATTATCTATCTATCTATCGATAGATCATCTCTGTTTATTTGTCATGGGAATGCCCTGGAGGCATTTCCACTAACATCAGACACAAAGTAAAGGTGCCCTTTCTCTCCAGTACTATTCAACTTTGTACTAGTGGTATTAAGCCAATGCAATCAGACAACAGAGAAGCATAGGGTAAGGAAGTAAAACTGCCTCTATTGGCATATAATATGAGAGTGTACCTTGAATACTACTAATAAAATATAACACACATAGTAGAATAAATCACTAAGGTAGCATGATGTAAAACGAACACCCAGAAATCAATAATCTTCATACACTCAAACATAAACAGAGGGCATAATGGTAGATAAACCCTATTTACAAATAGCAGTGATGCATTAGAGGCACATTACGATATAAACTGTAGATTAGGTACTGGTATTGTACCAATGTTATTTTTTCTGATTTTGATAATTATACTGTATCTATATAAGATAATGTCCTTGAGTTTAGGAAATACACACTTCAGTATTTAGAAGTAAAGGACCATCATATCTGCAACTTACTCTCAAACAGTTCAGAAAAACAAATGATAAATATATATATTTAGAAATATATGTATATATAATATATGCATGAGTATGTTTGTATATATAGAGACAGAGACAGAGAGATAGAAACAAAGATAGGTGAAGACAAAAAGAATGATGAAGCAAGTGTGATAAGATGTTAACATTTGAAAAATTTGAAGGATATAAAGAAATTATTGGCACTTTTTAAACTTTCATATACCTCTGAAATTACTTCTAAATAAAAACATTTTAAAAAGTCAGTAAAAAGAAAGTTGTGGCCTAATACTCGATATGCAAATGATGGCACAATAAAATAAACTATTAAGCAGCCATGGTGGAAGGAATACTGAGCTAGAGCTGTATGTGCAGATATCAAATGATCTCCAATCGATAATAAGTTTTGTTTTGTTTTGTTTGAGTTGGAATCTCACTGTCGCCCAGACTGGAGTGCAGTGGCTGCTCCCGGCCACCACAGCCTCCACCTGCTGGACTCCGGTGATCCTTCCACCTCAGCCTTCCAAGTAACTGGAACTACAGGCGCCCGCTACCACGCCCGGCTAATTTTTGATTTATTGCAGAGGTGAGGTCTCGCCAAGTTGCCCAGGCGGGTCTCGAACCTGCGGGCTCAGGCAATCCATTCACCTCAGCCTCCCAAAGGCACGGGATTACAGGCTGAGTCACCAAGCCCGGTGATATTAAGTTGTTTAAAAGCATGTGGAATTTTGTTTTAAAAAATGCATATGATTGTAAAGACTTCATAAAGCATACAGAAAAAACTCAAAGGGGCATCAATTTTCACTGAGATATAAGGGGGTGGGAAACAGCTCTGAAGATGACTGCAGACAGGACACTGGAAACTGCCTACAGCACTGTTGCCCTTGTGTCTCAGCACAGATGCAAAAGTCCTGAAACATTAGGAATGGAACACACCTTGTAAAAAATTAACTAGTAGGGAGGCACAGACTCAGAAAGATACAGCAATTTTTCTAAGATCATATTCACCTGCAACAAATTCTCAGGTCTTTTGACTCCCGGTTTAGAGTTGTTTCAATCCATCTAACCATCCATCCATCCATCCATCCACTCATTCATTCATAAATATCCACTGAGCATCAACTATGTGCCATGCACTTTGCTATTCACAGGGAACACAGTGGCAAACATCCCCAGATATAGTCCTTGCTCACATAGTTAGTGGCAAAGAAATACATTTGGCAAGACATCAGACACATTAAAAAATAATTTTTGAAGAGCATGATAAAGGAAATATTAAGAGTGCAGTTAGAGAACATACAGGAAGATCTGATTTCCATTTGAGGGCCAAGGAATATTTATTTGAAAAAGGAAAAAAAATCAAGCAGATATCTGAACAATGAGTTTACTGGTCCAATAATTACCAAAGGATAACACAGAGAGAAAGAACAACCTGTGCAGAAGTCCTGAAAAGGGAAGAGCAGAAAGGAAGCCAATTTGGCTAGTGTTCACCGAGAAAGAAGGAGAGCAGTATAGTAGGTGCTCGAGTGGTAAGCAGGGCCTTGCAGGTGCAGGGCCTTGTTTACTTTGTTTGCTTTGTTCCCAAGTCATGTCATCAGCCAAGGAACAGAGAAACAGAAGTATGTTCCCATTGCCCCTTCAGAGTTTTGAACTCAGTCAGTGTTTTTATAGTGGGTGAGCACTGTTCCAAAGAGGTAGAGTTAATGTTTAAGAGTCTGGCTCCAATAGAGAGCCTCTGAAGTTTTATAAAATATGTAATCAATATATCTGAGCTTTGGGTTAGGAAAGTAAATTGGAATAAGTCAGGTTAAATCAGGTTAGGATGAGTTAGATCATTCTGGCTGCTCAGTAGAGGACAGGATGTGGTGGGGGCAAAAATGGAGCTCCATGTTGGAGATCTTTGCAAGTTGTGTGGATGAGAAACAAGGGAGGAATAGACTGGAATGCTGGCTAAGAAGGGGGCAAAGAATGTGCAAGTTTAAGACAATGGAATGGAATGGCAATGGACTTGGATGTGGGTAATGAGGGAGATAAAGATGTCAAGGATAGTAGGCAGTGTGCAGGGTTCTGCTTGAGCAACTGAGTAACTAGTGGTGCCATTTCCCAAGGTGGGACACATTAGAGAGAAAGGAGATTGGGAGAAAGTGGCCTGTGCACCCCGGGCTGCCTTCCCAATATACAACCATGCAATGACATACAATGATCTACCTCAATATATTCAGAGATGTCTTCTTGAATAAGGTCTCCTGAAGACTAGACATGTCTCATGTCCAAGGAAAAGACAAAGATGACAGAATTCAGGCAGAACAATGGTCTGAGTGACAAATACTCAAGAACAAAAGGCCTTCCCAGATCTCTTCAACTCACATACAAACACTTGATTCTACTCACTTGATCACTGGCACCCCTGCTTTTGCCTGATGCTGCCAAAGACCCTGCCACTTTCACCCCCAGCAAAGTGGTGCTTTTTCTGTGGGTTCTGGCTTAAGGTTCCACTCCTTCATTGCCCAGTTATCCACATTTTTGGCTACCCCTTACTTTCTCACTCTGGGATTCATGTCTTCATCTGCATGAGCATAACCTTTTGTCTAATCTGCCACACTCCAAACTGAGCACAGCTGGTGTCTTAGTCCATTGTGTGTTGCTATAAAAAAAAAAAATTACCTGAGGATGGATAATTTCTCAGGAAAAGAGGTTTATTTGTCTCATGATTCTTGTGGCTGACAAGTCCAAGATTGGGCATCTGTATCTGGTTAGAGCCTCATACTGTTTCTTCTTATGATAGAAAGCAGAAGGGGATGTAGGTGTGTACAGAGATCACATGGTAACAGAGGAAGTAAGAAAGCATCTAGGAGGCCAAACCTGCTTTTATAATATCCTGCTCTTAGGTAACTAATCCAGTCCCGTGAGAGAAAGAATTCAAGCCCACAAGAGGATATTAATCTGTTCATAAAGAATCCTCTCTCATGACCTAAACACCTTCCACTAGGCTCCATTTCCCTCAATGTCCACATTGGGAGGTCAAACTTCAACATAAGTTTTAGCATAATAGCTAATGTCTGTGTCATGGCCCCGTCCATTTCAGTGGAATGGATTGAGGGCTCAGGCATCTCTGTTTAATTGCTCTTAGTGAAAAACCAGAAAATCATTACACTCCTCCAGAATTTCTCCCCCAGGGCAAAGTAAAATGATTCACTGGGAAGAGGATGAAGAGAACAAGAATCTGACATCAATCCTATTCAAGGAATGAATACTTTATAAGCTCGGCCCCTCTGAACCCAAACTGCATATTTATGAATTGCTGGTGGAAGGGCCCTCAGGTATCAACTACAAACAAGCTGCTGTTAACCTCAGAAAAAGGTCACCTCCCCTTCAGCACTATGCTTATATTGGGAGGCTTTTCCCTCAGGTACCTTGGGGTGTGGGCAGAAAAATAGGCCATTCTTGGAACACATGGGGTGGTCAAACTCAATGGCCTTCACTGAGAGAAAAGCTCCCTACCTTATTCTATCAGTAGATCTATGTGTAGGAAGTATCTTGTCCTGAAACTATACCAAAATGTTAGACAATAAAGGGTCTTATCAATCCTGGATGTTCTGATTTACATAAGGAAAATGAGGTCTGACCCACAACTGGGGCCATGGTTGAGTATCCAGGGAGCACTGAATCCAAGAGCCCACCAAACTCCTTTCAGTGCTGCAGTTTGAGCCAATTCATGCACAATTCATGCAAAGGAGGACACTCATTTTGGGAAAATTAGAGGCCAGTAAGTTGAAAATCAGTTTGCT
This sequence comes from Tarsius wallacei, assembly GCA_963574415.1. Lineage (NCBI taxonomy): Eukaryota > Metazoa > Chordata > Mammalia > Primates > Tarsiidae > Tarsius > Tarsius wallacei. The sequence continues at coordinate 14,173 of CAUYQG010022203.1, forward strand.
ATGTCCATCTCTGCCCATAGAGTCAGCCACACACAATGATTTTGTGTGTCTTTGGCCCCTTCGTTCTGTTCTTAAAGACAGAGGATTAGCAAGAAGAAGGCAGGTATGAGTAGTGGTAACTAATTAGAATTTTAAACTCAGTCCATATTTTTTGTGCATAGGAGGATTTGGGACAATGCCTCTAACCCACTTTTCTAGCTCTGTTTCCTGCTGCCTCCCGTAGGTATCCTGTGGCCCCACTGCTTTCCCACTGCCATTCTACAGGTGACTTACTGCCCCATCACTTTCCCGCTGTCCTCATACAGGTGACTTATTGCCCCATCACTTTTCTGCTGCCCCCCTACAAGTGATTGTTTGCCCCATCACGTTCCTGCTACCCCTCTACAGGTGGCTAATGGCCCCATCACTTTCCCATTGCCCCCTTACAGGTGACTTAAGCATCACCTTCCCACTACCTCCCTACAGGTGGCTAATGGCCCCATCACATTCTCGTTGCCCCCTTACAGGTGACTTAAGCACCATCGCCTTCCCACTACCTCCCTACAGGTGACTCACTGCCCCATCACTCTCCCACTGCCCACCTACCACTGACGTAAGCTTCATCACTTTTCCTGCTACTCCCCCCTACAGGTGACTTATTGCCTCATCACTTTCCCATTGCCCCTTTATAGGTGACTTATTGCCCCATCACTTTCCTGCTGTCCCCCTACAAGTGACTTAAGCCCCATCACGTTTCTGCTGCCCCCATATAGGTGTCCTGTGGCCTCATCACTTTCCTGCTACTCTCTTACAGGGGACTCATGACCCCATCACACTGGTATTTCCATGTCCATGTCTTTGTTCAGGAGGCTTCTCCATCTGAAAAACCTACCTTGCCCACTCTTGGCTTGGCATGTTCTTTCTGCTCTGCAGGGATCATCTCAATCTGTCTCCCATGGAAGGCCATTCAGGATCCCTCCATTCACAGACAATGTTTTCCCCCTTTAGTCCCATATTTCCCCCTTTAGTTCCCTCCACTGAACTCAGGGTCTACTTCATAGCACTTCCCATTTACTTGACAGGAATTATAGTGTCTTCTTAAGAGCAGGCACTGTCTTTCTCATCTTTGCCCAGGTGATACTGGGGTTTCACTGAAATGGACAAATGTGCATGTTTGTTTTGCCATTTTTGCCTCACCATCTAGGACAGGTCAGTGGAGTCCTAAGAGTTCAAGCATTCTCTTCAAATTATTTTCCTCCTTAGCTATGGATCAACTTGACTTCCGACATGTAGGGTATGAAATGAAACTTCATGGCACATGAGTCTCAGAAATGGAAGTGATTGTGAAGACCACTAAGTGGGCTCCACTCAAATAAAAACATTATTTTACGTCAGTGCTTCTCAAATTTTAATGGGCATATTAATTATCTGGAGATTTTGCTAAAATGATGATTCTAACTCAGTAGGTTTGGGATAGGGCCTAACATTCTGCATTTCTAACTAGCTCCCAGGTGAAGCCCAAGCTGCTGGTCTTAGTATCATCCTTTGAGTGGTAAGCTTCTACAGGACTCTCAAAAGCAATGGTAGTTCTCAAAAAATATGGAGAACTACCATTGCTTGAGTGCTCAGTGCTCTAGTGCATGTGTTTCTCCTATAAGCTCCACAATAGGCCTGAGAGGTAGGTGGTACTATTATCTGATTTTATAGATGAATGTCATAGAGGTCGAGGTCACACAGCTAGCAAGGAGTGGAGCCAGGAGTTGAGCATGTCTGACTCTACTGACTCTCTTCTTTTCACCAGTTTTCTTCTTCCATATTCATCTAATGAGGGAAATTTATATGACTATTTGGAAGAGAGTAAGGCTGAGGCTAAGGTCATGCCTCCAGGAAGAAGGAGCTAGAATTTCTTTATTCTGCCATGTTAATAGTCTGCATAGAAGTAGAGTCACAGAATAACATAGTCATATTCCAGATAGTGATGTCCTGAGAACACCAGTATTCTGCTCTATTTCTAGGCCACCATGAAATCCTGACAACTGTTGATTAAGAAGCCATTCCTGCCACCTTCTGGGATTTGATTTAGCTCACAGATTAGCTGTCAGGGTCTGTGAGACTCTTGGCAGTGAGAAGTAGAGAATGAGGGAAGCAAATGCCAAGGGCTGGCTCCTGGGAAGGGGATATTCCCAAGTTGGATGATCAGTCAGGGCCAAGACCGGTGCCAGGAAGAGAGACTGTACTGGCCACAAATCTGCTCCTGAGGCCAAATTGATCCAAGGATAATGGCAAAAGAAAGTTCAGTTCTGGTACATGCAGGGGATTGAAAAACAAGAAGAGGAGCAGCCCAGAGCAGCTAGACCACTAACTGAGCAAGCCAGACTCTGGGAAAACAGGCAACTTAACCCCCTGTTCTCTCCCAAAGAGAAGTTAAAGAAAGCACTGTGAGCTTCCTGTGAACCTCCACTCGTGCCTGACAGAAGGAAAGACAGGTAGATGGAAGCTGAGGAAGAAGAGATGCATTTATTAACCCAAGGGTCCAAAAAGTCTTTCTCTTGATCCCCTGCTGGAGACCACAGAAGATTTAGCTGTACCCAAGTTACTTCTCTTTTGAAGACAACATACATATGACCTATGGGTAAAAGTTGAAACTGTCCAAAGCAAGCTGTGAATCTGATACTCCTTTGCCCGTTACTATCTCCCCTCTTCTTACTTCAGCCCAGCAGATTGATCCAGTGGCTTGGCCTGGCATCTACATGGGCCAATGGTAGCAGGCCCACAAACCAGCATTAAACAGGGACACGTATGGTCCAGGACTCAGCATATGGCCTGGTGAATGGGAATTTTGCTCTGTGACACCATTTGCCAAGGTAGTGTGAGTTGGGTGACAGCTCAGATGCCACATGGAGACACCTGTCCATATACCATTTCAACCCAACACTCCAACCAAGCACTCTCTTAGGAATGAGGTGAGCCAAAAAAAGGACAACACTCATTTCCTCAGTCAGCTTGTAGACTGGCTTCCCCAGTGCTAGGCATGCTGCCTCTATTGAGTCTTCTGGTGATGGTGGTGCTAACTTAAAACTGTGGCTTGAGAAGTGGGCCTAGGACACTATGCTCCACAGATTGATCTGCCTAGTTTAACTGCTGGTTAAACTAATCTAGGTGGAGACAGAGTCCTAGGCCTGATTGATTATTCTTGTTACCAGGGCCCACATGGGAATAGTTACCCATAAGCAAAATGGCTAACCTTGCAATCAGAAGTATCCAACTGAAAAACCCTCAAAGGATTGCTTCAGGCTTTCTTTTATCTTTTTAAAAAATGTTGTTTGAGGCTGGGTGTGGTGGCTCACGCATGTAATCCCAGCACTTTGGGAGGCCGGGGCAGTCAGATTGCTTGAGTCCAGGAGTTTGAGACCAGCCTGGGCAACATAGCAAAACTTTGTCTCTACAAAAAAAAAAAAAAAAAAAAAAGAAAGAAAGAAAAAAGAAAAAGAATTAGCCTATCGTGGTGGTGTGTGCCTATAGTCCCAGCTACTTGGGATGTTGAATTGTAAGGATCACCAGAGTCCAGGAGGTCGAGACTGTCATGAATTGTGATCGTTGTGATCATGCCATTGCAATCCAGTCTGGGTGACAGAGTGAGACCCCAAGTTAAAAAAAATGTTTGAACAGCAGTTATGCTGAAAAGTGGATTCATTGGGTGAGGCTGGGTTTCACCATTTATGCAGACCCAGATTTGTTTCTGATTCTGTCAGTTTTTACCACTTACCCAGTGTATAAGGTTGACTCAATTCTAACAAAATATGGAATCACACTGATGCCCCATATTTTCCTGAGGGGAAAACTTGGGGACAATCTGTGTGTACTGGCCAGAGTCATGTGAAATACCATTGAATAAAGCTGAACTCACAGAGTCTATGACAGCTGTTAATCAGGAGTGAACGAGCATGGAGTAAACAGGGGTGCTTCCCATGTGTGCAGATCAAAATGACCAATAGTCAGCTTAGATCTTTGGTGCCCTCAGCCCAGACCTGTGTGTTCTTCCTTGCTCTGTTCCCACTCCTTCCCGCCTACCCCTCACCTCTGCAGTACAGGAAAGAAAGCTCCCAGGTGGTACTGGCTTCACAGAGGCCATTCTCAGGCAAGCCTGTACTTCCAAGCTCACTGTTGCCATGGAGACTGGACGCCTTCTGAGGTCTGTGCTTTATCTGGAGCCCAGCCTTCGAACACCTTGGTATAGTCAAGCCCACTCACTCCCTTGGCTCCCTAGATTGTGAAAATATCTAAGCTGGATTCCTTTAGTCAAAAGGCTCAGATGTCCCCTTGCCACAATCCACTGATGGTCTGAGGGCTCTTGCCCAAATCCTGGTGTGGGGGTGGCAGCCTGCAGTTCTGTGGAGGCCTACGCATCCATATTCATCCTGTCTTTTCTAGGACAGAAGACCTAATTTCAATCTTGTATCACGCAAGGCCATGGGAGTGCCTAGACAAGTGGGCCAGTGATTACGGTCCCAAGGAGTCTGGTGTGGGGCTATGGGAAGGGCTGAGGGAAGATAACAGAGAGCCCAGCCCAAGAGGGCAGTGCTGGGTGGGATGTCCATAATTCTCACAGAAACTGATGAAACTGAAAGAGATTCCTGACCTCGGCTTTCGTCAACTTTTCTGCTTCAATCAGTCACCTACTCTCACAGTTATTCCTTGGCCCTTGTCATTACTCAAAGCCACACTATCTCAAAAATCTTGTATTCTCATATCTTCCACCTATCCCATGGACCAAGGCTCTTATCCTTGTTTTCCCTTGTCCTGCACTCTTGTTCTTGTTAGAACCATTTACCCAGGCTCATCATTGTCTAACCTCTGTGCAACATCTGAATGTTATAAGCTAGACCTGACTTTGTTCCCTTCTCAGAGAGTCAGAGATCCAGCAGGTGCCATAGGCACAGCCTCTGGAATTCCTCTAGTCCCATAGCTCCTTCTTCCCAATTCTGTAGGTTTGCATGGCCTGGGACCACCACTGCAACTCCCCTTGTTGCTGAGACTGACATCAGGATGGCTACTTTTCCTGCTTTGATCTTATCACCTGCTCCAACACATTAACCCCTTCTTAGCATTTAGTCTCCTCCCTTTCTGCCTCAGACCCCATAGAGTGTCTGGCTGGGCAGCAAGACTGGCCATATCCAGCCTCATCCTCAGGAGCATCATTTGCACAGGGATCTGTTCAGGATCTTTCTGCGGGGTTTGGAAATGTGCTCTCAGGGCAGCACTCAGGGCAGCAGCCTCTTGCATTCAGGTCTTATCTCCCTTTTCCAGGTGACCTTGGAACAGTCCCAGCACCTTCTAGGGCCTTGAGGCTGTTCAGGTGTCAGCTCCAGGCAGCAGTACCCCTATTCTACTTCTCTGGGCTATGCAGATCATTGTGAAAAATGCTTTGAAGCCAGATGAGCTGGGCTTTCTCTCACACCTTCACTAGGGTGACCAACTGCTCCCATTTACAGGGATTGTGGGGTTTCCCAGGACACTGGACATTTGGTGCCAAATTGGATGACTGGTCACCTTAACCCTCACTCATTGCTGATGACTTGATTCCTGTCTCACTGAGCAATGATCACATATTCCCACCTGCCTGCACCTGTAGCCACATACCTTCCCTTACATCTGTGACTCTGGGGGTCTTCACTCTTAGCCAAGGCCAATCCTGCAAGCTGGACAGTAGATTTCATCTGTTCTTTCTTATCAAAGATATCACTTCTGAAATACATCTCCTTCTGCATAGTCAATTTTCCCTTCTTTACTGGATCATTTATATCAGCATACAAACAGATTAATTTCTACCATATTAGAAAACAAAACTTAACTCCCTTTACAACATACTGTCTTCCAGCTACTGCCCTCATTTTCTAGTCTCCTTCATATTAAAACTCTAAAGTATTGTCTGTACTTGTAGTCTCCATTCCTCTTCTTCCATTCTCTTAAAATCTTTTATTACTCTTTTATTATGAGACATTTCCAACATATACCAAAACAGAGGGGACAGCATAACGCACCCTCCTCTTATTACCACTCTGTTTGCACAAGATATGTGGCAGGGTATGCACAAACACATCCCAGACATCATCCATTCTCTCTTGCATCCACTGGACAAATGGGTTCCCCAATCACCCACAAGTGTACTTGCCAAGCTCAGCAGTGACCTCCATGGGATTGGGTCACACCTGGCAGTCATTTTTCAAACTTCATCTCACTGATTGTCTCTACAGCTTATAACAGCTGATAATGCCTTCCCTTGGACACAATTATTTTTTTCCACTGGATTTCCAAGACATCATAGCACCCTGGTTTTCTTGCTGTCTGGCTGTGAATCTTTTGACTAGTGTCCTTTGTAGGTCCCTTCTCATTCCCTCAACTTCTCTCTGTTGGAGTGCCTTATGCTCCATTCTTGGACCTCTGCATACCTGAGACAATACTCACTTCCTAGCTAATCTCATTGTCTCCCAGCTTCAAGACCCACCGACATACTGGAAACTCGCGCACTTATATCCCTAACCAAGAGCTTTACCTTGAACTTGGCATTTCTACCTGAATGATTAACAGGCATCTGAAATTTAATATAAAGCCAGATTACATTCATATGCATCCCCAATCTCTGTCTTAAACCTAGTCCTTCCACAGACTTCCTCCTTCCTAATGCCTCAGCCCAAGAACATTTCTTTTTCCATCTCACCCAAAGTGAAAGCCAGATTCTTAAATGCCACACAAGGCCCTGTGGGGTCAAATCCCAGCCTCTCTCTGACCATACCTCCAGCTACTCACAGTGCTGTCTCCTTCTGCTCCAGCCTCATTGCTGGCCCCATACAAACCAGATGGGCAACATGTGGCTGTTCCCTCACCTGGAAAACACTTCCCCAGGAATCCAGACGGCTGGATTCTTTTCAACTCCTTCAGTTTTTGCTCAATGTCACATTTCTTTTTTCCTGAGGCCTTCTGGACACTCTTTTAAGACTGCAGTTCCCCCACTCCGTTTCCCTGTCTTATTTTGCGCCACAACTCTTAACTCCATCAGACCTACTTCTTGATTTATTTTTATCTTCTCTCACTGGCATGAAATTTTGTCTGTTGTATCCTTAGTGCCTAGAACAGTGTCTGGCATACAGCTAGTGCTCAGTAAGTGTGATTTAATGCAAGAATAAATGGATAAATGGGCAATAGAGTCTGCATCCTATAGTAATCACTGTTTAGCTCCTACCTTTACCAAAAATGTTGGGGATTTATCTTTCTCTCCCCCTCTTCCTTTTCCTGTTCCTCCTTCTCTCATATACACATGCTCCTGGCATGGCAGAATGGACCTGGCTCCTGGCATGGCAGAATGGACCTAGTACATGGTGAAGAGGACAGGCAGTCACCAGCATAACCACCTCCTCAGGGACAAACACGTCACATTCACTCCGCAGCTGAACATGTACATTGGCCACCTCTACAGCTGCTGCAAGAACTCCCTACCCAGGCTTGATATAACCAGGGATACCCTGCTGAAGATCACCGAAATTGACAGTGGTAAAATATGGGGGCTTCTTGAAAGAGTCCTCTGGCTTTTTCAACCTGACTCAAACAAACAAATTAACAAACAAACAGCCTGACTGAGTTTTTGACCAAACTGCCTAAGTAGAATAGGTGTGTTCATTTACACAGAATCTAAACATATACCTGAAGGAACAGAACTTTCTTCCTGGAAGGACAGTTCCTGCTAATCTGGTGTTAATGCTCTAACGCCCACTTCATCTATTTTTTGTGACTTCCTGTCTTGCGAAATGTGTGCCTCTAATAAGAGTCCTATTTTCTTGAGTGTCTACCAGGTGTGGGTCCCACTGAGCCACAACCCACACACTATGTCAGCTGCTTTCCATCTTCAAGAAGCAGGATAGCACAGTGATTAGGAGAATGATCTTCAGAATTAGGCCTGGACTCAGAATTAAACAGGACTATTTGAAACTGTCTTAGGCATACTGTTTCACCAGTCTTGAGTTTCAGTTTTTTGCCCTTAAAATGGAGATAACTAGAGCTCTCCCACGGAGTTGTTATAAAGGTGAAAATAAGACAATGTATATAAAATACTGGCACATAGTAAATGCTCAGCAAATAGAAGCCTTCATCACTGGGTTTTCATTGTGGAGGCTGAGGTGGACTCTTTGCTTTCCTAAAGACTCTTCTGGGTTCCAGTATGGGTATCGGGATGATCTTGTCTATTTAACAGATACAAGATTTTAGAAGGAACTTGGTCCAGACTCATGGACATTCAGATCATCAACTTTCTCAGGCTTTCCATCTAAGAGATAAATGAGCAGGAGGTCAAAGGAAGAAATCAGGTGAGGGGAGACATAAATAAGTAGGTCCTTAGAAGGAGGAGACAGTAAGTAGAAAAGTAAGAATTACAAGAAAAGGAAAGAGCATTCCACTCAGTTAGAAAGTCCTGAAAATGAGTGTCAGAACTAATGCTGGTGCCCATAGAGCCTAAGGCTATGTACTCGGGGAGTGAGCCAATAATCCTGGGACCACCTTGGCTAAAATGTGGGGTGTGCCAACAGGAGAGAGAGTAGAGGGCTTTGGCGGATATGAAGCCCCTACAACCAGAATTCTATTTCTTCCAATGTCTCCCCTTCCCAATCACACTAACAAAAGAATATTCATTTATTTTAGGCTCCATCTGAGAGCATTATATTACCCATGCACTTGTGGATCTTGTTACAAAGCAGACAGAGGCATATGCATCCTCAGTCCCAATGGTCTGAAGTTGAGACGCCCTCCCTGAAGTTAGAGTGTGCTTCTATTTCCATGATGCCTCTGGAGCCTACAAAAATGGCTGACAGGACTGATGTCAACCAAGCGTCCAGTGAAGACTCCCAATGCCATTTAGAACAGGGACCATTAATGCTGGGCTCTAGGTTAATCAGAGTCTGATTAGAAATGCATGTTAAATTTACTGGTGTGGGTTAATAGGGCAATGGAACTGCCTTGTAAAGCAGATGTTAGCTACTCCTTTCATCTTGAGAGTAATTGTGGGGCTATGTAATGGCCAGCTGCCACTAGAAGGCCCAAGGGAAATGTAGGAAAAGGGGAAAAATAAATAAAGGCAGAGAGGCCAGGAACCAGTAACTGGAATTGAAGTAAAAGATGGAAAAAGAAAAGGAAGAATTAAACACACACCATGGGGAATGGCCCCATGTTAGATGTCTTTGAGTTAGATGTCCATGGAGTATTTGCATGGGTCCCATGGAGTATTTACATTTGCTTATAGCTACCACTCATATTTGAACTTAGTTTGCTTTGAAGAAAAAGAGGATGGAGCTTGACCTCTCTGTGGAGATCCCTTCCCAGGGGACTAAAGAGTCCCTGATATTAGAAGGAAATCTATTTTCAAAGCCCTCCGCCACCCTCAGACCATCTCTTTGCTCAGGAAACTTTAGTTATATAAATAAGAAAATAGATAAAAGGTACATTCCTGGAAAGAGGAGGTATCAGAGGCCTTGGACAGAAGGAAATGGAGAGGAGAATCTGATAAGGACCATAAATGGGGAGAACAGGTGATGCATGTGCAGGATGGGGCAGGTGATACCACAGGGCAAGTTAAGATGGGAGATAATAAGCATCAGATACAGCAAAGCCCCACAGGCATGGGCAAGGGAGAATCTCCTGGATGTCCAGGTGACAGCAACTAAAAGGAATCACCTTTATGTGACTATGATGGAGGCTTTCAACGATAAAGGACTTTGGCAGTCCCGGGGTATAAAATAAATGTGCAAAAGACAGTTGTGTTCTTATATGGCAACAACAAGTAGGCAGAGAACCAAGTCAAAAGTGCAATCCCATTCACAATCGCCACACACAAAAAATGAAATACCTCAGTATCTTCCTAACCAGAGAAGTGAAAGACC